>RJWJ010032585.1:8158-18535 GCA_004363605.1 Indri indri
TTAAGTCCTACTGCCAGAGCAGCTTCAGATTAAGAAATGCAAATCGGTTTTTTTGCTTTGGTAAACTATGAAAATCATTTTAATTTAAAGATGATGAGGAAATGTTTTCATTACAATATATTTTACAGACCAAAAAAATCAAAAGTCCTAAAGCAAGCATCCCTCTGCAGACCTGAAAGCGGGAGATGGGAAGGTGCAGAAAGATCCCGGAAGCAGCAGAGCCGCAGTCCCGCTGGCTGCTGGCCGCCGAGCCGCAGCAGCGAGAGGCTGCTGACAGCAGGGGGCGGGTATGGCGCAGAGAGGACGGCTGCGGTGGCCTCAGTCACTAGGTGGCGATGCGGGTCTATGCCACCCGCCCAAGACCTCTCCAAGCAGAGCCTCTGGGGTTACAAACCAAGCCAGCAGAGCGCACGTGTGCCTGCTGTGTGTGTGTGTGTGTGTGTGTGTACACTGCTTAATCTTTTTTCAACTGGACAGCCGCTTCCAGATTCTTCCACCCTGGAGGAAGTCACCTGCCACAGGGGTTCCAGACAGGGATGGGCCCGTGGGAGAATGTCCTGTCCACTCCTGCTCCCTCAGAGGCCTGGATGGGCAGGGACTGCATGTCCAAACCTTCTCCCAGCTCCCGGGGCAGGCTGCCCAGGATGGTGACAGAGCTGAGGCACCACAAGTGCCCAGCAGCATCTGCGGAGAGGGCAGGGGACATGGAAGAGGTCTCCACCATGCCCAGTCTCACCTTAGGGGGCTGTGGCCCTTTTCCTCCCAGCCATCCCTCAACCTTCCAACCATTGAGGATCTGGCCTCCAAATCCCACTCCCCAGGGGGGGTTGGGTCTCCCTGTGGCTCTGTGGGCACGAGAGGGCACTTGGATTACAGGTCCCATGAACAATGCCCAGGCCTCCGAGGTGTCCCCAGGACAGCGTGCCAGGGCCTGGCTCTGAAACGGCTCTTGCTTCCGCCCAGACGCTGCCCTGGTTCCGAGGTCACAGCAGCCCAGGGTGACTCAGGGTAATGCTCTCCCCCTCCCTCCACCAAGAGGCAGGGCTTAATCAGTCTGGGAAGAGAAGGTGCCCTCTTCTGCCAAACTTGGAAACCTCTCGCTATGGAGGTATCTGAGAATCCCAAGCCGTGAGGCCTGGACCAGAACAACTTGTCCCTGACCACCTCCTCCCTACCAGGAGCCGGGCAGGCACAGTGCTCTGGGTCACGATGGTGGGGACTGCAGTGGCCCGTCACCTGAGATCCGAGGGCTGCCATCTCAGGAACATCCCTGGGAAACGCAAGGCCCCAGCTGCCCTGGCAGCCCCAGGAGCGGTGCGCCAGCCTCCCCTGAGCCTTGGACACCATTTCTTCTGTGCGGCTCCTGCCCACAGGCGAGCAAGCACCACCTGCTCCCTTCACTCCAGCTTCCCTGGGCTCCCCTGCTGCAGAAGGCAGGAATCCAGAGGAACAGGGCCATTTGGCCACGTTCTAGAAACTGGAGTTTGTTCTGAACAGGCAGTACCCAGCTCAGAGCAGATGTGGTTCTCAGCGGCTGCTGGACACAGGCTTGACTTTGTGCACAGAGATGCCATTATGAGTGGCGGGCAGGTTCTCAGGCCAGCCCACAAAACCCATTCATCTCGAGTCCTCCAGGCCTCCCCACACTGTACACAGGGCCTTGGTCCTGGGGAAGACACTTTGCCACAGGGACCACATGCCAGACCCAGGAGGCTACTCGGTAACTACTAAATGCCGCCGCATTGCCCCATTCAATGCCCAGTCGCCCTGTGAGGCAGGAAACACTCCCGGCTACATGCGCGGACCAGCTGTGTGACCCGGGCAAGTTCACTGACACTCGGGGCCTTGCTCTCCTTCTCCGTAAAGTGGGACAACAGGGTCTTCGCTCATGGGGTTGTTGAGAATGTCAAAGGGGTCAAGACCTATGAGCATGTGAAAGAGGTGAAGCCAATGGCACTCAAGTTCAAAGGTACACGCACCGCAGTCACCTCCTCCTCTGTCTTCCAGAACGCACCGCCCCCCTCCAGCGCCTCCTTCCCAGTTCTTGTTCCTCTTCCTGACCAATTCTTACCAAGTGCCCTCCCTGGCCCCATCTGGCTCCAAAGCCAAAGGCCACCTACTAGCCGAGGACTCCAGAGCAGCCCCCGGACTCTCGCTCAGGCCTGCCCGCTGGGAGGCTGCATGAAGCCGGGGGGCGCGGCCTGCGGAGTGCATCACGCCTTCCAGTGCTCTGGCATTTTAAACTATGAGAATGTAGGACTTTGTTTTACCTTGTTTGGTTTCTGTTTTTATCTGCCACTCCCTGATAACGACTCAGTTAGGAGAAGCTCAAGGTTTTCTGGGTTGGTGAGAAAGCAAAAATCCGGCCGCGAGAGCGGCAGACCCAGACATGGCTTGGCCCAGAGTCTGGTCTGGTTAGAGCTCACACTCTCGTGGGTTCCCTGTGTTAGGAAACTCGATTCCCAATCGCGAGATGCAAACAGGGTGACAGGGAGCAGACCCCAGGGGCTCCGGATGCTGACGGTACTTCAAGGCCCACCTGCAGCTCCTCACCACGGCCTCGGGGAAAGCCAGGAGGAGACAGGGTGCGAAAAGCCACCACAGAGAGATGAGCCAGAGACACCGAGGAGGAGGATGAGGAGGAGAAAGGCACCCTCTGAGGAGGAGGTCAGAAAGGCTCCAAAAGGCAGGTGGTGAAGGGGACTGACTGCTGTGGTCAGAGGCGGCACGTTCAGCTATACATGGTGACGACATTTTCCCCTAATGTAAAAAGGGAGCCCAAAACTGACATGAACTTAGACTCAAACGTCTAAACCAGGGGACGCTGAAAAGCCGGCAGTCCGGCTCTTGGAGCAACCGTGGCTGGGACACCGGGGCGGGGCATGCGGCTGCCCCTCCCCAGACTCAGAGGCGTTGGCTCAACAGGGCAGAAAACAGGCTTCGAGCAATCTGCTCTGCCATTTGGGAGGCCTGGGTTTGGTCCCGGGCTTCTCACCCTCACGCTGGCAGGGAGTCCCAGCACGGCTGTGCTCAGAGGCCTCGAGGGAAGCGCCCGGCCTGGCTGAGCCACTCTGGAGGGCTCCGGGTGTGAGCAGCAAAGTGTTCTGCCGCCTCCGTTCCCCTCGGGTCTGGTGGCTTCCTGCCACGCCCAAGCCTTCCAGGGGATATGGGGGAGATTCACAGAGGACACACTTATCTCTACTCTGTGTGGCTCGAGGGCCAAGGTCGAGATGTCTCTCTGGGCGAGACGCAGCTGCTCCTCTGAGCTTCCACAGCCTCACCTGCGAAATGGGGAAGATGGTGGCACCTGGCTCAGGGGACGGCTGTGGGGATTACTGGCTCAGGGGCCTGGCCCACGCAGAGGCACAAAATGAACATTAACTACTCTGGGACAGTGATACATATGTCCAAGCGCCCCTTCGGCTGAGACAGGCTTCCTGTTTTGATGCTGCCTCACATGCCCACCACGCCCCAGCGAGGAACTCACAGAGAGCTGCTGATTTTCTGACACCTCCTTCCTGCCTCCCTGTCCTGAGTCCCTCGGGGCACTGGGCTCGATGCCTTCACTACATTTGGGGTAATTTTTCAAGATCAGATCTATCTGCCAAGATTTCAAACATATCTTAAGTTAACGAATTCTCCTTATCCTTTAAATACTGGGACCTCACGAGAACATGCTTCCCCCGACACATAATTCAGCGTAAATCCATCTCTGCTTGGTTCTCCCTGACGACAGTCTCCAAGGCCCGTGGGTTCCACCTCCTTCTGCTCCCTCAGATGGGTCCTGCTACCCCACTCCGGCCCTTCCGCCCCTCACGAGTCCGCACCCTGACCCCAAGCCAAGCCCTGTCTTCTCCATCTTGTCCCTCCAGTCCGCGGGGATGCCAGGGACCCCTCTGGTAGAAGCCCTGCAGTACCTCCACCTGCCTGCCCTGCCCACCTATCTCCTCCTCCCTCCCACCTCCCCACTCTGCCCTGGGCACACTAAACCCATTGGCTTTCCACATATTTTAAGCCTCTGGGGCTCCTACACATGCTGCTTACTGTTCCAGAAAGCCTTGGCCCTGCATCCCCTGGCTAACGCCTTTGAAAACCAAAAAGTTGGGCCAGAAGGTTGTGGGTTCAAATCCTGACTCCCCACTTACCAGCTCTGCTGTATAGGAACGATTATTGCCCACCTTGAAGGATTATTACAAGAATTAAATGAAATTACATACAACAGCAGCATCGTACGTAGCAGTCACTCAAATAACCGTAAGAAATAAAGACGACGACATTAAGCTCAGATATCTGCCCCCTGCACCCCACCGGAGCTCCACCAGATTGTCGCATTCCCCAGATCGCCCCTGAGCCACAGCTTGTACACAGCGAGGCCCTGACCCCCAGCCTCTGGGCTCCTAGAGGACAGGCCTGTGTCACATCCATCTCTGAACTCGACACCAGGCAGGCCCACGGCAGGTCTGCAAACGCGTGCTACTCACTTCCCCTCCGCCAGCCTCTAGGGGCCTCCAAAGAGCCAGCAAAGGCCAGGGAGACACCGACCAGGCCCCTCACCTGAGGTCCTTCAGCCGCTTGCAGTGCTTCAGCATGTCCGAGAGGGCGGGCATGTAGACCACCTTCCCCATCATGCCCAGGTTGGCCAGCGAGAGGGACTGGAGCTGCTGGCACTGCAGGCCGATACTGACCAGCCCAGAGCCCGTCAGCACACTGGGCAGTTGGGCCAGTGTCAGGTGCCGCAGGAAGGCCAGCTGGCCAATGGCAGCCACCTCCGAGTCCCCAACGTTCTGCGCCCGGCTGCAGGGAGGGAGGGAGTTGCGGATGGCAGGCTCATTGCGTGGCATGGCAGAGGAGAAGTTGGACCCGATCAGCTCAAGGTGTTCCAAAAAGGGCAAGTTCTTCAGCAGAGACCAGAACACAGAGGAAGGCTGGGGGACCGTCTGGCCCGAGAAGGGGTTGGGGCAGGACTGCACGCCTATGCGCACCTTCTTGCCAAAGCCACGGGGCACAGCATGCATCACGGGCTGGGCGGGTACCCGGTCGGCCCGAGGTGCCGAGTCAGCAACAGAGCAGACAGGCAGGGAGAGGGAGCGCAGGTGGCGCAGCCGGGCCAGGAGCTGGCAGAGGTGCCTGCCCAGGCCCTCGGAGCTGTGGTGGTGGGCGGCCGAGAGGTTCAGGTGCCGCAGGTTGCAGCAGGACACCACCAATGTCTCTAGGATGCTGCTGTCGATATCGTCCTCCGCCTTGCGGAGCAGAGAGTCCGGGGAGAGGCAGTGGACGCAGCCACTGAGGTTCAGGCTGGCCAGGCTCCGGAGGTCCTTGCCACCGTTGATAACCCGCTGGATCAAGTGGCCACCGGACAGGGTGCACCGGCTGAAGCTGAAGTAAAACGGGTTGTTGAACTTCATGTGCTGAAGGAGGGATGAGCCGTTCAGCCAGGACTTGGGCAGCTGCAGGGCATCCAAGGCGACATTGCGGGCCATGGAATCCAAGAGGTTCTTGGTGGCCCCACTCTCGGCAAAGCTGCCAGGGACAGAGATGAGGAAGGCGTGGAGGTTCTCAGGCGTGCGGTCGCTGAGCACGGCCAGGTACAGCCGCACCACCTCCTGGTTGATGTAGCCCGGGGCCAGGCGGGCGTAGAAGACCCGCAGGTTCTGGTAGTGGGGCACGTTGCTCTGGCCCACCATGAGCTGGCCCGAGAGGATGGCCCCCTCGCGCGTGCGGTCCAGGATCTCGAAGTAGAGCAGCAGCTTCTCGAGGCTGGTGCAGCAGGGCACCACGCCATAGGAGGGCGTGAACAGTGTCTGCTTGAGCTCCCGGACACGGCTCAGTGTGGCCTTGCACTCGCCACTCAGCTGGCTGGCATCAAAGCCAGGGCTCACGTCGATGGCCAGCGAGCGCAGGTGTTGCAAGGCCGACAGCATCTTGGAGAGGCGCAGGGAGGTGAGGTGGCAGCCCGAGAGGTTCACCTTCACCAGGCTGCGGCAGCGGGCCACGTGCTCCACGGTGGAGCCGGACAGCCAGTAGCAGCCGGCCAAGCTCAGCTGCTGGATGTCCCGGCCAATCTCCTTCACCAGCTGCTTCACCTTGTCCTCACTGGCCTGCAGGACGGGGCGGGGCAGGAAGAGGAGGGAAAGGAGCTGAAGGTAGCTGGGTGTCTCCTTTACCCCTCAGCATGCACGCTCCCCCCCACGCTCCCCCACGACAGTCAGGGAGCCACACGGGCCCTGCAGAGGCACGGCTCCAGCCTCCAGCAGGGAGGAGAAGCCAGCGCCCACCCCTTCCCACACACTCAGCTCAAGCCAACAGTCAAGAGCGCCCTGCCATGGGACAGTGGGCAGCAGAAGAACCACATGACAGGGTAATGCCACCCCAGGGCACACAACCAAAGGAACTGAGACTGGGACTCACACAGACACCCACCCACCCATGATCCACAATAACCCAAAGGCGGAAACCACCCAAACATCCATTAACAGATGAATGGATGAACAAAATGCAGTCTTTCCATACAGTGGAATAAATATCATTCAACCGCAGAAAGGAACAAAGTTCCAACACCTGCTACAACACGACGAACTTAAACATGACGCTGGGTGAGAGAAGTCAGGCACAAAGGGTCAACGCTGCACAATTCCACTGACATGAAGTGCCTATGACAGGCAAATCCACAGAAACAGATGGTAGACTAGAAGCTACCAGGGGCCAGGGGAGAGGACAGTGGGAAGTTGTTGCTTAATGGTTCCAGTTTCAGATGGTGAAAAAGTTCCAGAGACGGATGGTGGTGACAGTTATACAACATTGTGAAATGTGCTTACGGCCACTGAACTGCACACTTAAAAATGATTAAGACAGTAACTTTTTTCAGTCACAATTTTTAAAATAGTTAAAATGACAAATTTTATATCATATATATTTTACCACAATTCAATAAAATTAATAATGTAATATACCAAAAAACATCAAATGTACACTTTAAATAAATGAGTGAATTGTATGGCATGTGAATTATATCTCAACAAAGCTGTTTCAAAAAAGAAGAAGAAAGGGTCCCTAGCGGAGGAGCCTGAGCACCTGCAAAAGCCTCCCACGGGAGACGGCACAGGAGAGCTGCCTGGGGTGCGGCCCCATCTCCCTGACACACATTGTAGAGCTGGAATCGGGCCCCACGAAGCTGTTTTCTTTCTCATCCTTACATATTGCTTAGCTCAGACTGGCTTAGGTGAACCATGAAATGCCCAGTCGGGAGCACAGCGGCCAGTCACCCATAGCCGAACACTGTGGCTGTTTCCAGCGTAGCCCTATGGTGAACAATGCTGCATCGAGCATCAGCGTACAACAGGCTTCAGCACACAGGATTCCTTCTCTGTGGGAAAAGTCTACACATGGGACTATGCAGCTGAAGGACGGGCATATTTTAAATGCTCCAGATAGGCCTGGCGTGGTGGTGTGCACCTATAGTCCCAGCTACTTGGGAGGCTGAGGTGGGAGGATCGCTTGAACCCAGGAGTCTGAGACCAGCCTGAGCAACACAGTAAGACCCCATCTCTACCCCATCTCTACAATAAATAGAAAAATTAGCCAGGCATGGTGGTGTGTGCCCGAGGCATGTTCAAGGATGCAGTGAGCTATGATCAGGCCATTGTCCTCCAGAACTGGGCAACAGAGCAAGACCTTGTCCCTCAAAAAAGAAAAAAGAGTGAAAATTATAAAACTTCTAGGCACAAGAGAAAATCTCATGATCTCAGGTTTAACAAAGATTTCTTCAAAATGACACAAAAAGCACATACTCAAAACCAATAAATCGGACTTCACCAAAAGTTAATACCTATGCTCTTCAAAAGACAGTTAAAATGAAACAGCAAGCCAGATTGGGAAAAAACATGGGGGATAATATTCACAATACATATATCTGACAAAGGACTGGTATCCAAAAGATATAAAGAACCCCACAACTTACTAAGAAAAAGACAACTCTGTAAAAAATGGGCAAAAGACTTAAAACAGGCACTTCTGAAAATGGCCCACACACTTTACAAAACATGACAGGCAGCGTCCTTCATCAGTTAAACCACAAAGTAAAACCACAGTGAGAGACCGTGTCCCACCCATTAGAATGGCTAAAACTTAAAAAACTGACACCACTGAGTGTTGGTGAGGATACAGAGCAACTGGAACTCTCACCCGCTGCCGGTGGGGTGTAAAATGGTGTCCTCACACTGTGCCCCTGGAGAGCCATGCATTCACCTTTACAAGAAACCTCCAAACCTATCCTGTGACCCAGCAGTGCCACTCCTAGGTGTCTACAGGCAAGTAAGTCTCCCACCTCCCGCAGGCCTGAGGCCCTAGGTTTCCTCCCAGAACGAGGTCCACATATACCTGCGCCCTCCTCCCCAGGCGGCATATCATCCACACGTTCTGCCCCTTGCTTCTGTCACTTAGTGCATCCTGGAGACTGCTCCCGTCAAGACCCCTTCTTTGTCAGCAGCAAAGCGGGGCTATGCCAGTCCTCCAAGGCGGATGTCTAGGTTGTTTCCGATCTCCTGCCCCCTCGCCCACCTCACCTGATAGTCCTTCTGCAGCAACACAGTGTGCACGAGGCTCTTGTCAAGGCACAGGGCTGCGAGCTTCCGGCAGGTGCACCGGACGTTCAAAATCAGGTCTGTGCTGGGGACGTGGCTGAGGATGTGCAGTAGGATCTCGTCGGAGAATCCCAGGAGGTGGGCGCCACCTGCCGTCCCAGCAGGGTGTGTGTCATCATCATTGGACATGTCCTGAAAATAAGGGGGACACCAAATTCCCACAGGATCCCCAAAGGCAGCCATCGACCTGGCCTCCCCAGCCAGGGAAAGAAGCTGAGAGAAGCCCTCACCACGGTCCAGGGGAAAGAAGGTGCTTTTATGAAAAATCTTAACTGCATAGCAAACAATTCATGAGATGCTTCAAAACTCCTTTTCAGATCTGCAAACCAGGATCTCTCTTCAAAAGTAAAAGATTAGTAAAAAGATCACTACGTGTTTAAAAGAGGTTTTTCCTACTAAAGGCTGCCGGTCAACTGTGGCATGATTTTAGGCTCAACAATGTAACCATTCACCAAGGTTCTCCACTGGTGAAAGCCTCTAGTCCCTGACTCTGTCCCAGACGTCGAGCTATTAATATATTCTTGAAAACCCTTCGGTAGGAGTATTCTATCAAGAAACTTATTGAGAGCCAGGCACAGTGGCGCACACCTGTAGTCCCAGCTGCTCAGGAGCCTGAAGCAGGAGGATCACATGAGCCCAGGAGTTCAAGGCCAGCCTGGGCAACACAGTGAGATCTCAAGGGAGGGAGGGAAGGAAGGAAGGAAGGAAATTAGTTACTGAGGACAGTAAGACTGTCTTCACCTCGCAGGGCTGCCATAACAGCTAAATGAGTTATCACACATCAAGTCCTCAGAACAAGGTCTGACAACAGTAGCTGTTTCAGCATTGCCATTAAGGGTAAGCAAAAGTAGAGGAATCGCCACTGAGAATAAAACTACACAAGTCCTTATAAAGAAGAAACAGTATCTACTAGACTAATGAGGTTTTCAAATCTTAAAATCAGTAATAAATAATAGGGACTCTACAATTTATCTCCATTTTTCATATTTTCTGGTTAGAGACTCACGTTGCCACTTCCAATAAGACATCTGTAGATTTCACTTGCTCTGCTGTAGCTATCCAGCAAGCTACCAGGTGTTCTCCCCTAACGTGAGCTTTGGTCCAAATGCTCGATGTCTTTTTGACTTGTACAGCCAAGAGGAGAGGGACTGGACCCACGCTAATGTGATATGAAATCCCCAAATCAAGGACAAAGGAACACAGAAGACTCTACTAAGCAGGGTTCGTGGGGGATGAGTCCCTACGCAGTCCCGGCACTCCCACCTCGGGCTCCTCTCTCCAGGCGCCCAGAACCACCCCCTGCTGCCTCTCCAGCGACTGTGTGTACACGACCCTCACCTCCAGCCTACTTTGTCTTCCACCCTGCTCCTGTACATATTTGCATGGATGGAAACTCTTGAGTTTTGGAAAGCCCTGCTGCTGCCATGGCAACCGTGAAGGCCGTGGGGGAAAAGCCTGTCTGCACACCCCACGCAGGCGTCGGAGGTTTCCTGGGAATGCCAGCAGCCCTTTCGCCCTGTCCCAATGGGCTCGCATCCCAATGGGCCCTCGCCAGGCCCTAGATAGGTGTCCAGGGGTGTTTAAAGAATCGTCCTCCATTCTCCAAAAGAGAAAGCTATAACGGACACCAAAGAACATGGCCAAGTCAGAGAGTATATTTATCACGAGGGTCAGAGGGTCAAGAACTTATCTTGACAGCCTTGACTCTTCCACCTGCCCTGCTTCCCCTGCCCTCCCC
>RJWJ010032586.1:0-18272 GCA_004363605.1 Indri indri
CAGTGTACCCTCTCCAATTAATTCACTTATTCATCTTATTTTAAAGCCTCTATATTCCAAGCTCTGAGAATAGAATTGGTGAATAAAATAGTTATGATTCTTGCTGCTATTGGGATTTTAACTGGCTGGGAGAGAAAAATATTAATGAAAATCATCTCTGGAATAATTCAGTGTGATACATGCTAAGAAGAAAAAGTAAAACAATAATTAGAGTGTTGAGTAAGAATAAAAAATAATGTTATACTTAGTCTTCTCTGAGCACATAAGACATTCCATATTTGTTTGAAGTCGATGTAACAGTTGCATGGTTTGCTGTTGGATTAGTAGCAATATCATACCCATTGGTGCCCATACCACTACTTCTCAGGTGTTTGTGTTCAGTTTGTCAATGCAAAACAGAGCACACCAGCAAATTTAAGGCTCTAGACAAAGTTGTATTTTAGGATGAAGTACTTTCAGTGAATCAAAATACATTTTTTCAAAACACACACAGAAATGGCACTCACAGCTTTGAGAAAAAATTATTATTACAAAAAGAAAATATTTAGAAAAAAATTATATATCATAATGTATGAGAGTAAATAAAAGTTGTTACTAGATAGAAATGTATATAGGTAATATTTTATATTACAGAGGTAAAGAACACATTAGTGGTTTTCTGAGGCTATGTATGGGGGAAGGGAAACATGGGGTCATTATGAAAGAAAAGGTTGAGAGCATCCCTTTCTGGTAACTGAGCAGTTCTGCATCTTGATTTTGGTAGTGTGTGAGAGTTCAAGTTGCTCCAGGTTCTAATCAACACTTGATAGTATCACCTTATTAATTCTAGACATTTTGGTAGATATGTAGTGGTATTCCATTATATTTTTAATTTGCATTTTGCTAATGACTAATGACAGCATATTTTTGTGTGTTTACCAACCATTTATAGAATTCTTCTGTGAAATATTTACTCAAATGTTTACCTCATTGTTTGTTGGGTTATTTTTCTTATTATTGATTTGCAAGAGTTTTTTAAATGTTGGGTATACAAGTCTTTTGTCAAATATATATAGTCAGTATGAGAATACTAAATGTGACTTGTATTTGCATTTTCTTAATTGTGTTCTGAATGGCAGAATTTTCAAATGTTGATGGAGTACAAATCATCAATGTTTTTGTTTTAAGCTTATGTACTTTTTTGTCCTAAGACATCTTATTCTAGCCCAGGTTACGAAAATTTTTCTCAATTTTAAAAATTATTTTTATATTTTCTGTTTCATTATTTTCTCTTATCTTTATTATTAATCTGACACTTCATAATTAGAGTTTAACTTAATCATCTTTGTTTTTGTCACATTGAAATTTATATCACTGATATTAGTTGGTTCTGTTTCTCTAATATAAGTATTAAGATTAATAATTCCTTCTCAGAACTGCTTGTACTGCATCTCAAAAATTTTGAGATGTTCTGTTTTATTTTTGTTTAGATTGAAATAATTTCTAACATACTTTGACCCACAGGTTATGCAGAAGTATATGGCTTAATTTCCAAATATTTATAGATTTTTTGATATATTTGTGTTGTTAGTTATTGATTTCTAATTTAGTTTTATTTGAGTCAAATGACATATTCTGCTTGACTTCAATTTCTTAAAATAAATTGAGTAGTGTTTTATGTGAACATTGTATGCACACTTGAAAAGAACATGAATTCAATTGCTATGACACATATTCTATACATATCGTTTAACTAGTGATTTCATGGAAGGCTGATATTGAAAATTTCACCTCCTACTGGAGATGTTTCCCAGCTTCAGTTCATCCCTCCTAGAGGCACACCTGGTGCCATTTCAAACAATCCCAGTCATGCACTGTGCATTGCAGTTCCATGTCCTAAAGCTGGGGGCTTATAAAAACTGCATCTTTTTATTGGAGAATTTACTTTTTTCTACTCCTTTTCCTTTGGGGGCTGTTTTCTAGTTCTGATTAAATAGAGTTTATGAATATCCCACTCAAATTCATACTGATTGCCTATTCTTACACCCCAATTTTGAGACATCATCTCTACAGGCATCCATATGTAAGTATCCATTCACCTATCAAAATCAAAGAAAACAAAAGACAAGATTATATTTCTTGTCTTTGTTCACTTCCTCTCCACCAATCTCTGAATAACTGAGACTTGTGCCAGAGAAGATGGTAGAGAACCATGAATGGCCCCTTATTTGGTCCCACCCATTGGCATTTTGTCCTGCAGCAGACATGGATTCCTTCTATCCTTATAAAATATCCATCCGCAAGGGGCAGTTCATTAAGACCTGCTATGTGGCATGTGCCCAGACCCTAAGGATAAGCAGAGTTAATGAAGTGAGCCAAATTGCAGTTGCAAAGAGTCTCACATGGAGAATTCTCACGCTGAGCACAAGAGACAGGTGGAAGGCATTCTCACCTACCTGCCGTCAGTGAGTAGGTGCATTCACCAACACTATAGCCACTCCAACTCTAGATTTCTTGCAGCATGACTTCACAAATATTATTATGGTTTAATCAAATTTAAGTTGGATATTCCTCTATTTGAGTATAAAACACCTTATGAGACACGGAGTGGTTTTAATTCCATGCTCATGTAGGCTTTCTTTGTTCCGACTTTGGGAAAGATATAATTTGTCTCTCATCCCACAGAAAGCTCTATCTTTGTGAAGATGGCCCCAAGGTCACCACCCACTAGAGTACACAGCTGTGTAATTCCCTTTCCTTGGGTGTGGGCAGGTCCACTGGACAGGAATTTTGTAGGCACTCCATTAGATTATGTTGTTTAAGACTCTGTTGTAGTAGAATGCAGTAAATTCTCCTGTTCAGTTTCAACAAGTTAGTCACCATACTCTCAGAGGTCCATGTGGCTAGGATCTGAGAAAGGCTTTTAGATGATGAGAGATATTGCCAGCTAAAAGCTAGCAAAAAAACAGAAATATCAGTCCTAGAACTATAAGAAAATGAATTCTGTTGACAACCTAAATAACCTTGGAAGAGGACCCCTAGTTCCAAATTAGATTGCAGTCCTGACCAACATCTTGACTTTAGCCTAGTGAGAAGCTGAGCAAAGGCACCTGTTAACCTGTGTCTGGACTTTTGACCTTCAGAAAATGTGAAACAATACATGTGTACTGTTTTAAGCCACTCTATTTGTGATGATTTGTTGTGCAGCAAAACAAAAGCAACATAATCTTCCTATATCCTCTACCCTACGACCTACCCGAAATTCTAGAGGAATACCACCAATGTCTCTGAAAGTAAAATATGCATCATAAATTAGTATTTTTGCAAACATCAATGTGAAATACATGTCCAGAGTTTGCATGAATCTCAACTACATTAGAACTGAGTTATAATCAGTGACAATATGGCACAAAACACTGCAATCTAGGCAATATTTATTTTCTAACTTCATGTTTTGTACTTATTTTATTTCCTTAGCAGTTACCTATCCAGTTTCAACTATTTTAAATGTGCTATGTGGTTTCTACTACTTTTCAATTCAACTCATAATGTCCTAATTCAAGTAGAAAATAACAAAATCAGAACTACCTATTCTTTTGAAATTCTTAAGCAAATTTAGATGACAGGTGTAGAAATTGCATGACTAATTCAGAGGATATGAAATTGAAAAGCTGTATACTGGTTGGCACATAAGATATTTCCATCACATTCAATTCAGAGAGCATAGCCCTCAGAATCACCTTTTATTAGCAAAACGTTTGAGGACTGATATAAATTTAAATAAGTGGCAAAGCAATTTGTCATAGATCAAAATGCCTTTCCTTCTTTCCTACTGAAAACATTTAAAACCTTCTTGAATGTGTATGTTCTTTAACTTCACTCCATGGGCATACTATAGCATGATAAGGCAGTGGGAAACAAAACACAATATTTGATAAATACTTTAAAATGTTTGCAAGGTGTAAATTGAATTGTTTGTCTAAATAGCTTATCCAATTACAAAAGGAAATAAATATTCATTGTTATGAATGTAGATAATACAGATAAACAAAATAAAACAACAGCAGTACTTCCAGAACTGAGTTTTAAGCATTCTTAGTAATATGCAATATATCTACAAAATATTGGAAAATAAGTAATTGATAGGTAAAAAATAAAGACATTGTATACTAAAAACAAACTATAGTGAAAATGAAATTAAGAAAACCATCTTATTTACAACAGTACCAAAAAGAATAAAATACTTAGGAATGAACTTAACCAAAGAGGTAAAAGAATTGTACAATGAAAATTACAAAACACTGATAAAGGACATTTTTCAAAAAATGGAAAAATATCTTGTGTTTTCAAAAGATGGAAAGATTGGGAGACTTAATGTAGCTAAAATGTCCATACTATGCAAAGAGACCTGCAGATTCAATACAATCCCTATCAAAATTCCAATGGCATTCCACCATGGTCTCAATGTTTGTGTTCCCCCAAAATTCCTATGTTGAAATCCCACCCTCACAGTTGACGGCTTTAAGAGGTGGGGCCCTTGGGAAGTGATTAGATCATGAGAACAGAGCCCTCAGGATTGGGATTAATGTTCTTATAAAACAGATCACAGGCCAGGTATGGTAGTTTATGCCTGTAATCTCTGCACCTTGGGAGGCCCAGGCAGGTAGATCACTTGAGGCCAGGAATTTGAGACCAGCCTGAGCAATATAGCAAGATCTCATTTCTACAAAAAATTAAAAACAAATAAAAATAAAAATTAGCCAGTCATGGCGGCACATGTCTACAGTTCTAGCTATAGGGAACTAGATAGTCCATTCTTCCATGTGAATTTAGAGAAGATGGCTATCTCTAAGGAAGTGAGCCCTCACTAGACAATAGATTTGCTAGCAACTTGATCTTGGACTTCCCATCCTCCAGAACTGTGAGAAATAAATCTCTGTTGTTTAGAATCCCCTTAGTCTATGGATTTTGTTATAGCAAGCAGCCTGAATGGACTAAGACAAAAATCTTTACAGCAATAGAAAAAAAATTACCATATCATATAAAACCACAAAATACCCCAAATAGCCAAAGCAATTTCAAGAAAGAAGAACAAAGTTTGAGGCATATATATCCTGATTTAAAAATATAGAACAAAGCTACAGCAACCAAAATAGCCATGGTACTGAAAAAAAAAGCAAATATGTAGACCAATAGAAAGCTCAGAAATAAATACTAACATGCAATAAGTGATCTTCTACAAGAGTGCAAAAATATACAATGGGGAATGGATAGTTCGTTTAAGAAATGGTACTAAAATACTGGTGTGTTTATTTTCTGTTTTGGTCATGAGATCTCCCTCTCTGGAGAATAGCTATAAACTCAAGCCCTGCCCTGACAGGGCTCCTGGGGGGTTGGTCGTGGATGCTTACCGTGTGCTTTTCACAGGATACTTCTTTATCCTGGTGGTGGCCTCACGCTTAAGTGTCAAACTCATGATGTAGTAACCCTCTGACAAAAAGCTTATTTTTACCAGCAGACATGTCATGGCTCTCATCTGACCTGTGTCCAGTTTAATCCTACCAAGATAGCCACTTTCTCGGAGAGTCCTGACCAGGAACAGTTTGGCTCAGGTATGTCAGCCAGGTAAGACATGAAGGAGGCAGCTCAACAAAACACATGAACTAACAGAAACTGTTTCATTATTTATATATCTCAGAGAGAAGAGGACAGCATGCCTCACAGAGCCAGCTGAGTGACCGAGCCCTGCTTCTGGTATGACAAAGTCCAACTTGTATTCAGAATGGGTGCTGAGGCAACATAAAATTACAAGGATTCACTACAGCTGGATAGCCACATGCAAAAAAAAAAAAAAAAAAAAAAAAATTGGGGATCTATTTTACACCATACACAAAAATCAACTCAAAATAGATTAATGACTTAAACTTAAGATCCGAAAACTGTAAAACTCCTGAAAGAAAACATAGGGGGAAAGCTTCATAACATTGAAGTTGGCAATTATTTCTTAGATATGACACAAAAGCACAAGCAACAAAATCAAAATCAGACAAGTGGAAAAGCTCATACACAGCAAAGGAAACAATCAACAGAGTGAAAAGGCAACCTACGAAGTGAAAGAAACATCTGCAAACCATTTATTAATATGTGATAAAGGTATCCTTAGATATGGTTTGCAAATATATATGAGAAACTCCTATAACCCCATTGGAAATATAACAAATAACCCAATTATAAATGGTCCAGGGATTGGCACAGACATTTCTCCAAAGAAGACATAAAAACGGACACTAGGTACAGGAAAAGACGCTCAACACCACTGATGATGAAGTTATGCCAAGTGAAAACCATACCTATTAAGATGGTTATTATCTAAAAGACAAATGGTAAGTGTAGGTGAACATGAGGGGAAATTGGAAGCCTTGTATGTACACTAGTGGTAGGAATATAAAATGGTGCAGCCGTCATAAAAAACACTATGGCAATTCTTTAAAAAATTAAAAATAGAATTACCCTGCAATCCAGCAATCCCACTTCTGGGTATATATTAAATGAACTGAAATCAAGATGTCAAGAGATATCTGCACTCCCCTCTTCATTGCAGCATTATTCACAGTGGCCAAAATATAGAAACAACCTAGACGTCCATGAGGAATGGATACAAACCTGTGATACAGCATTTAGCCCAAAAAAGAAGGAAATCCCGTCATATGTGACAACATGGATGAACCTGGGGGCATCACGCTAAGTGAAACAAGCCAGACCCTGATGAACAAATACTACATGATTCCATTTACATGAGGCATCTTTAAAAAAAAGGAGGGGGGTATTGTTGTATTGTTTACATTTGCATATCTTTGATTAATAGTAAAATTGAACTTTTTAATATAACCATTATTAATTTTCTCTTATTTAATGGCAAAAATGTTAAAGTATTTTACTTCTTTCTATGAGGTTTTGATTATCAAATGTTAGAATATTTCCTAATTGTTTTACTTTTGTAGTTAAGTGTGTGTCCGTTTGTGTGTGTATATGATTTAACATTTAGAAGTTTTGAATATTCATGTAGTCAAAAGTAATTGACCTACTACTCTCTAGTTTTTGTCTTTGGTCTTATACTTAGGAAAACTTTCTCCATCGCAAAGTATATAAAAAATTCAAGCATTTGTAAAGAAGTAATGAGTACATAGAAACCTTTGACAGACCCTCATTTATCTCTTAACCAGTAAATTCCATCAGTAAACATTTGCAGGAGATTTTGCTGAGGGTCAAAACCACCTCAGTGCCCTGAGACTGGGAAATGGGTTACTAACCAACTTTTAAGCCTTTTCTTTACAACCATGAAGCTCATTTTTTCTTTTCTTTTCTTTTTTTTTTTTTTTTTGCACCTTTAAGTCTTTGATGAATTCGGATTTGAATTTACATATTTTGGGAGTAATAAACTAAGAGTTTTTTTCTTCCAGACATATTTTTTATTTTCCATTTTTTATTTGTTTAGAGGAAGGTTGAATTCTGAATACACTTTATAATTAGATTCACTAAATATTTTGGAAGATCTAATATTACTATTTTCTGTTTATGTTTGATGCATGATTTCTTACTATTTCACTCCAATTCCCAGTAAGTATTTGGGGAGGGAGAAATTAAAACAATGCTGATTGTCTATTTTCTGAATCAAAGAGCTGTTAAGAAGACACATAACCTCATTTTTTGCCCCCATATTCTACAGGCAGAGTAGAGGACCAGAAAGTTACTTAGAATCATGTTGGTATGAAATTTTAAAAAGAACCCGGGTCTTCTGAATGAACCACAGGGTCTTTAATCATTATTACATTTAAAATGTTGTTTATTTTAATGTTGTTAGTGAAAAAAAAAAAAAAAAAAAAAACTCTGAGTGTGTTATATTATATATAAAAATCTTTTAAATAGAATAAAGAGGAAAATGCATCATAAGCCCACCACAATATTCATCGGCCAGTCTTTTGAGAGGCAGGTCAGACAAATTCTCATGACATATTGCTGAAGGAAATCCTTCATGCTCTACAATACCAAAAACTATTTGTATTATAATTGTCATCTTCTGTATTAGTAAAATGATCTGGAATTGTGTAATGAAAGAAAAAACATTTTCATTAGTGTTCAAATGCTTTTTTTGGTTGTTGTTTAAGCTAAATGCTATGAACAGGATACAATATTTGGACTTCCTCAGTTAATACCTTCCCAATTTTATTTACCATCATATCTCTGGTTCTTGAAAGAGTTTCTAAATATGAAAGGTATTCTAGAAATATTTTAGAAGAAATTATTATTTTTAAAAAATTTGTTAGAGCTTTCTAATTTAGAGAATGGCCATTTGGTAAATATGTATATGTATAAAGGACTGTTATATTGCTGTTCATTTTTTATCTAAGCTTGGAAACACAAAGCACTAAGTTTTGAAAATATTTTATCACAATTTAACATGTTTCAATGGAAGTCAAATATTTATTAAATTAAACCTGCAAAAAGCCCAGTCTTTGTGATAATATGGAAAGTAAAACAGAAGCTCCAATTGATATTAAACTTACACCTATATTATGAAGCACACAGAATATTTTCATAAATCACTTGAAATTTATTTATAGGTTAGAGAAAACAGGAGTTTTCCATCCTTTAAGCAATAAACTATTCCTTGTTTTTAATTCAATGTTACTTACAAAAAAATCCATTTAAAAATCAAATGCTTGCTATTCACTAAAAAGTTTATATAATACTAGGTATAAAACTAATCCCTAATTTTAAAGGAAAAAGAGTAGAACATTTATACTGTAAGTTGAAAAATTCTTCTTTACCCAATTAAAATTCAGCATTAAGGAGAATAGGAGAAAACCACTTAGCCATGTAGCTATAATTATGTGAGCTCATTTGTCACTGGTTCTGTGATGTTACAAAATTTACTAGGCTCAGATTCATGAAAACCTGCATTAAAGGAAAGATGTGTCATAAATCTTTAAAATAATTTAAGTTTAAAATTAATGTCCTTCTGAGAAAACCGAATCTGATTATTCTTACATTTGATTGAGTTTGTCCATTGTCCTCCTTGCTTCTGCAGAAACTAGTCTCTAGCAAATAAGAAAGAGTCATTCAATTGCTATTTTTGAAGAATTAGAAGGCTACAGAATGCTATGAAGAGTGATAGGAATGAGCTGCATTTCAGATGTCCTGCTCCTGAGATTAGACATAGAAATCACATCAATCTCACATGTCAGTCTTCATTTCCACTAACTTCTTTTTCTCTTTCAAAGGTTTTAGGTACCCTAAGTCTTTGAACAGAGGCTGTTGCTTTCCTGACCTGAATCCTTAATGAGAATTACAGTGGTTACCAGCAGTAACAGTACATCTCACCGCTCATGACGAGAAGGGTGCACAGTGGAAAGAGCCACCTACCAGGTGTGTCATTCTGGCAAGCCTCTTAACCGCTCTTCATCTCACTCAGCCATTTATTTATGCATTTAACAAATATGTATGTATGCATATATGTGTGGGAGCATGGGTGGATACACACATGCATGTTTGCATATATGTGGAGATACATATGGGGAGTGGGGAACCAGCCATGTTGGGCACCACTGCAGGCTCTGGAGACAGAAGAGAGAGCTGAGTACAAGAAAACCTACAAACCTCCTCGGTCACTGAGCACGCCATGTGATGGCAACTGCTCTCCAAGGACAGAGAGGAAAACAGATGGAAATGACTGTGCAGGATGAGCGCTGGAACTTTAAGAAGGGCTGTCAGGGAAGGGTCTGCTGGGAAGGTGACAAACAAAGACTTGAAGAGGATGAGGGATCCAGGAGCACCCCGAGGTGAGAACAGTCCAGGAGGAGGCAGCGCGTGCTGGAGAGCAGATGCAAATGTCCCTGCTGCCGAAAACCAGCAGGGCCCCATGGCCAGGTGTGGCCAGCAAAGGGGAGAGTGACCAGAGTGGCAGGAGAGGAATCCAGGGAGTAACTGGGCTCTACATTTTCTTGGGCCTGTAGAATGTGTAAGTTAATGTGACCAAGCCTAATTTTCCCCTCTAAAAGGATTTTTTTCTGCCTTAGGAATATTATCCTTGTAAAGTGGACACATTTATCCACCAATGGGTAGTTTCTCTCTTGACTTTCTTATGTCCTGGGTTTTGCTCACTTGTGGTATTTACGAGCTCTCTTCCCTACATTGAACGATTATATGGATACTTAAGACCCTTAAGATGCACTAATCGCAAAAGAGTAACAATTGAGGTAGCAACAAGAATAATTTCAGATTCATCAAAGCTCACGTTTCCTTTGAACACGTAAGAGGAGCCACTTCAAATTCCTTTACCAGCGAATATCACTATCAACATCTTTGGCCACTTGAAAGTCCTATTGTAATGACGTCTGCTTCTAATAATTCTAGTTCGCGGGGCGGGGGGGACACCTCAAAAAATGTTTGTTAGATATCTCTGGAGTATGAGGCATAGTTTGCTTTAGATTTATGGAAGCCAGGAAAGCACTGTCTTTGACCTCACTGAGTTTGTGATCTACCTCAGATGGAGTCGTGGGAGGTGAGTCACATCGCCAGGCAGACTGCAATCCTGCCATCTCGTGGGTTCACTATCCCGTAAAAGACAGAATGGGAAGCCCTGCCTCGCCGGACAGCGGAAGGTGTTGTAGAGTAGGATGTGCTGTGAGATGAAGAAAGAATAGCTGGGATTCAGAGAGAAAGTGGCCGGGTAAGAAAGATAACCCAGCAAAAATAAAAAATATAAACAGAAAATTCTGGCTTTGCTTCATTGCAGTCTTTCTTGTAGTCCAATTGCTGTTGCTTCTTTAGACTGAAGGCTCTGGTTTCATTAATGAGATATCCTACAGATAGCGTTATGCTGACGGGTCAGGCATTCATTTATTTTTCTTGCTATCTATTTCAAGAAGTGTGAACCAGAGTAGTTCTTGGTCCTTTCTTCTGAGCTGCAAGACACCACAGGCCATAAGGATTCCAGTGTTGCCAAATTCAAAAGGAAGTTCCTCCACAGAGCGTTTCAACATGCTTCTTACGTCGATGCAGAAGGAAGCATCTCCTTGCCTGCGGCGGGAGAAGATGCCATGGAAAATTAATAGCAATCCCAGGAGGAAAACCCCATAACAAAGACTTCTGGCTTTCTGGGTTACGTCATCTTCAGTGAAAATTTATATAACTTTCAAAAAAATAAAATGCTGCTAACATGCTGGAAATGCCCATGCTCATTCCTGTGTGGCTGTAATTTAGCTCCACATGTTCATATTTTAACATCTATGAGGATCCTCTTTGACCTAGGTTTGTTGAAGAGATTACCTGTCTTTATGGTTTTTGTTTGTCTTTCTTCCTTACTCTTTTTTTTTTTTTCCTGCTTTCCTAGCCGTCTGTTCTGTGAGAGCATTTGGCAAAATTAAAAGTGTTTTCTGCAAAATTCCATGCTGTTCCCACCATGTCTCTCTCAGAAGGTTCGTTTTATATCATGAAGGTATTCTTGAATTATATTAAAACATATTTTTATATTTTTGACAATTTTTCTCTCACTTTATGCCTCATAAAATATGCCTTATTAAGTGAGGCATTGTATTATGTATAATAATTTAAGTTTTAATCCTATTGAGAACACTTTTATTTTTTTTAAGAGACAGGGTCATGTTCTGTCACTCAGGCTGGAGTTCAGTGGCTTGATCATCACTCACTGTAGCTTCAAAGTCCTGGGATCCCGCAATCTTCCCATCTCAGCCCCCCAAGTAGCAGGAATTACAGGGGCATGTTACCTCGACTGGACAATTTTTTTCATTTTTTTTAGAGATGGGGTCTTGCTGTGTTGCCCAGGTGGGAGAATGTTATCTTTGAACCACTCACTTACTATGCCCATAACACCATAAACAATATTTCATAAATATAAGCTTGTCAAGCAATATTAAACTAAACAGAGAGAGAAAATGTGGAAGGAGAGAAATAGAAGGGAAGGGGGAATGAAGGAAGATAATAAGAAAGGAGGAGATGGATACAGTTTTCAGATAACGTGCAACTTGCAATATGCAATTTCACTGACTTACTGAAGTTGATGCTATAATATTTTAGGCATTTCTCATAATTCATTCCATTAAACTTGTCTATATTGTCTATGTCACTTCTTAGTTGCAACGACTCTTCAAATTTCTTTTCTTTACATTAGTCTTTTAAAAACATGAATTTTGTATCTCAGAGCAGTTTCAGAGGCATCGTTACTTTGTTTCATCATTCATTAGCGAGTTCATTCACTATTCTCATTCTCTTTGAATTATTTATTATAATAACAACATCCTTATTATCCAAATTACAAATATTGGCGTGTTTCTTGCCATTTCTTTTTCTTCAGGACTCTGATTTACGTATCCCTATTTCATGAATCGTATTTCATGTATACCCAGATGAAATTTGCTTAGATTGTCCTTTGTTATGCTATCCTAGGGTGGCCCAAACTAGGTGAGCTCTTCTTAATTTTAAAAGTATAGTCCCTTGTATTTTATAATTTAAATGTAATGACATATTTGTGACAGAATTTAACTATAGAATGCTTGTCACATGATACGTATTTTCTTCTCCCAGGTAATAAAAGTGTTCATCTAGTGGAACAAAGGCTACAATTCACAACTCAGCCTGTTGGCAATTTTCCATAGCATCTTGCAAAATACCGTTGTCCTAAATTTAGTAAATTAGCTTTTAGTAAATTAAAAGCTAATTACGTTTCATAAATATCTCATAAGTACTAAGTGTAAACGTGAAAAACAGTTTCTGAAATGAGACTCTGAAAAGTTTGCTTAGATCTGACATGGCACGTGCCACTGCTTTATCACTTGTCGTAATCTAGGAATAACCACGATGATGACTGAAACAACCACGGACACTTGGTTTATTTTCTAATAACTCAGGATAAATTGCAAATGACTTTGGTTTCTTTTGGCTTCTAAACAAGACTTAGCTTAGACTTGAAGGTGCAAGACACTTGCAGTTTCTCTAGCTGAAGATGCTGCTTTATTAGCAATGTGAGCTGATAAATGCCCAAATTCGTGCTTGGTTCACTAAAATGCGATCTCGCTCCTGTCATTCTTTTATTAACATAACAAGGTGTGGATGCATTTCTGCTTCCAGCAATATTTGAGAGACTCTATTTTTTCCCAAATTGTGCCTATAACTTAGGGTGCTCTGTTCAGCCAGGGCATGGAGGCAAAAAATAAAAAAAAATAGAACAAAACAAACAAAGGAATCACACATGGGGTTTTTATGGCAAAGTCTGGATGAGGTATATGTCACTTCTGCTCATGCTTAAACACAACTTCAACACATGGCCTCAACCAGAGCAAGGAGGCTATGAAATGTCTTCTAGTGAACCCAGAGGAGGAGAACATGGCCATTGGAGAGTATTGCTGTCCAGATATTTTTTTCTTTATTAAATGGCAATCATTGGCATTTATTAAGAATATATATATTATTTTACATTTGTAATAATCTTTTTAGTTTAAAATAGTTTTGGATTTACAGAAAATTTGCAAAGGTAGTACAGAGTTTCCACATATCTCACACTCCTCTTCTTCTATTATTAACATACTTGCATATGTCTGGCACATTTTTCACAACTAATAAGCCAATATAATATTTATTCTTATTAACTAAAGTCTATGCTCTATTCAAACTCTTTAGTTGTATTGCATGCTGTTTTTTTATTACTGGACCCCATCTGGATTACCACATTACGTTTAATTATCATGTCTTTTTAGTTGCCTCTTGGCTGCAAAAATTTCTCAGATTTTTTCTGTTTTTCATGACCTTGGCAATTTTGTAGAGTACTGGTCAAGTGTTTTGTTAATGTCCCCCAATTGGGATTTTTCCAATGTTTTTCTCATGATTAAACTTAGGTTATGAGTTTGGGGCAGTAAGAGCACACATGTAAGTTGGCATCAAGGAGATGTCGATGGAAAAAAAACAAATTCTGCCAAAATATTTTAAAAGGTTTACTCTTAGCCAATATGAACAACTCAATCCTGGGGGACGTAGTCTTGGGAGGTCCTGAGAAAATGCACCTAAGGTGGCCAGGTTACTATTTGGTTTTATACATTCACAGAGACAGGAATTACGGGTAAACTCATAAGTGAATACATGGAAAGTATGCATTGGTTCAGCCTGAAAAGGTGGGATGTCTTGAAGCTGGGGCTTGCAAGTCATAGGTGGGTTTTAAGGATTCTTTAAATGACAATTGCTTGAAAGAGTTACACTTCGTCTGAAGACTTGGAGTCAGTGGAAACGAATGCTTGAGCTAAGATCAGGAGATCTTCTACCTGTCATGTGATGCTCTACAAGAATCAGGTTGGACAGTGGGCCCACTTATACCAGGTTAATAACAAAACCCATTTAATGGGATTTCATGTTTTGTAAAGTGTGACTCACCAGTCCTCTTAGAAAGGAATTTGGGCAAGAAAAATAAAAAGGTCAGAATTCAGTCCTCAGACACATACTATCAAAATAACTTATCACTATTGAGTTTAATATTTATCAGCAGCTGAGGTAGTGTTTGCCATGTTTCTCCACCATAAGCCTACCCATCTTCCCCGTTCACACGGCGTTCTGCAGAAGGAAGTCACTATGAGAGCGTCGCGCATAAGAAGTGGGGGATTCTCTTGAACTCCTTCAAGGGGGACTATCTGCATGAATTATTTAGAATTCTACATGGGATATTTGTCTATTCTAATACATTCATTTATCTATTCAATAACTATTCCAGTAGGGATTCGTGGACATTTATTTTAAGCTTGAAGTATTATCCAATACTACTTTATTGTGTTGTTCAAATCATTACAGCTTTGACCTTTGCGAGTATTGTTGTTAGCTCTTCTGCCTTTTTGATACACCTTATACCTTCATTATTGTTTTGGTTTTGAACACTGTTTTGCTTTCTGCCTCTACAAGATACTCCAATATCATTTTGTATTTTATATTGCTGCCTTAGTCCTAGAACCAACCATTTCTCCAAGGACTTGGTTACTAGGGTTTTAAAAACAAGATCTTGGAGCTGGGTATTGTCTTTGTTACTGGGGTGATGTTGCTCCTAGGCTATGCTGACAGGCAGAGCAAGTGCATATGTGTTACAAACACACACACACACACACACATATATATATACACACCTACAAATATTTCTAAATACATATGTATTTGTATCTATATTAAGCTCATGTAGGGCCAAGATAAAACTTCCCCTTCACCCTCCGATGGTTCTCTGAAAATTAACTGACAAGCAATATATTAATAAGAGAAAATGCTACTGAAAGTTTGGTAATTGTCCCTAAGGCCGAATCAGTGAGAACAAAGAATGAGGACAAGTGGTTGAGGAAAATTAAAGAGAAGTTTATTAATTTGCCATCAAATGAGGAAGGCAACAGACTGGCATCTCAAAAGATTGCCATCCTTCCTTTAAGCAGAAATACACGGTTTTTTAAAGGCGGGGGTTTTGGTGTTTGGGCTCAGGTCTATGTGACCAGTGTCACATGTTGTGGCTTCGGGCTGTTGTTCAACTACAGTTGGTAGTTTTGGTGGACCTTATCTCTGGTGAGGATGATTTCAGTGCTCTCTGGACAATTCTTATGTTGAGCTATCTCCTGTGGTTTGAGATACTAGAAAATGAATTCTAAATATCATTTTTCTACCCCTTTGATTACTGGCCTCAGGCAGGAATACAGGTTTTAATTCCCAATAAAGGTGGGGTTTTTAAGGAAACAAATCATAAAACATTTTGCCCTTTTTCAGATCTTTAGCTCTGTTACAAAAAAGCATATGAATTGATTAATATTTGGGGGAAAATCACTGCCCCAGTGGGGTACAGAAGGTTATAAACCCTTTTTCATAGGGGAGAGAGAAGATGGGGAATTTAGACAACTCTTTGGAGGGAAAGTTAATGATTTTCAGGGAGAGGGAGACACAAATTAACTTGTCAATGATTCTCTTTGGGGTTTGAATGAGCCCCAGAGGCAGGCAGCACTTGTGGAAAGGACCATCTAGGTGAGGTTGCATTCTGTAGCCTTCTTTTATGCAACAGATGATGAGGCAGCAGAGGGAGTAGAAAGAAATTGCTCTTTTTTTGTTAAGAAGCTTTCTTGGTCAGATAAGGAAAGTCCATAGAGTGAGTCCCTCTTGTCCTTGGGGGAGGGTGAACGAGACAGGATTAGAGGGACCTCGATTCTGAGGCTTATTTATGAAGCCTTTCAATTTTCAAAGCCATTCAGCACTCCCAAGCACTCTATCTGGGGGAATCCTGTCTCCAGCTCTAAGGCTGTATGGCATGCTTGTTCTGTCCTTCTCTCCTTGCTTATTTGTAAACTGCCACTCCATCATTGAGTAACTGCACTCTTGCCCTTTAACATCTATTTTCTTAATTGTTAATCCCAGAGTGCATATTTCTTGGTTTCAGAATTGTAAACTTATAGCCCTGAGGGAAATGGCAGTATCAACTAGAGCACAGAGCCAGTGCACAGTCTGTCTGTGGTTTTCCAGACCCCACTCATTCTCAGAGTTACCTAGACTCTTTTTGCTCTCACTCACTGCAGTGAGTTTATTTCATGCATTTTCCTTTAGTTAGATTCTTTTGTCACAGTAAGTATTTTATGCTTAGATCCCCTGACCTCCTAGATGACTTAAAATCTTTTCTTACATTAAGGCTAATTCTTTGTTTTGTAAAGAATTTTCACAAAGATACAGTGTCAGGAATTGTTTCATTATTTTAAAATATTTCCTGTGCTCCTTTTCCCCACAGTCCGAACTTGGACAAACAGTGATCTCTTTATTGTGTTTGGAGTTTTGCCTTTCCCATTAATTCGTAAAAATGTAATCATACAGTATGTAAGTCTTTCAGCCTGGCTTTTTGATTTAGAAATACACCTTTAAGATTGTTCTATGTCTTCATGGCTAAACATTTCTTTTTTATTATTGAATATTATTCAATTATATGAATGTACCACAGTATATCCATTCATCTATTGAAAGACATCTTTGTTGTATCTACTTTTCGGTAATTATGAATAACGCAGCTATGCAATGTTATATTCGGGTTTTGTGTGAACATAAGGTTTTAATAAGTAAATTAGAGTAATTACTAAGTCACATAATAAAATCATGATTAGCTTTGTATAATACTTTCAAACTGCCTTACAAACTGTACCATTTTGCATTTCCACCAGCAATGAACAAAAATTCCTGTTACTCCACACCTTTGCCAGAATTTTATTACATCAGTGTTTTAAATATTAGCCATTGTAATAGTTGTGTACTGGTATCTTGTTGTATTAATTTGCGTTTCTCCAATGGCATATGATGTTGAGCAAATTTCCATATGCTCATTCGCTATCCGTATAGCTTCGGTGGCAAAGTGTCTATTCATTCCTTTTATCCATTGTTTATTGGTTTTTCTGTTTTCTTAATGTTAATTTTTAAGAATTCTTTGTATATTTTAGATAAAAATCACTTATCATATATATGTTTTGAAAATATTTTCTCCCAATCTCTGGCTTGTCTTTTAATTCCCTTACCCATGCCATTAATTTTAATAAATCCAACCTATCATTCTTTTTCTTTACTTGATCATGTTTTGGTTGTTGAATCTAAACCACGTCACCCAATCCAAAGTCATATAGATTTTCCCCTATTATTTCTTCCGGATTTTACAGTTTTACCTTTACATTTACATTTAAGTCTATGGTTCATTTTGAAATAATGTTGGAGAAAGGTATAAACTCTGGATCTAGGTTCTTTTTCTTTCTTTCTTTCCTTTTTTTTTTTTTTTAACATATGGTTAAATATGATCATCCAATTTTTCCAGCACCATCTGTTTCATATGATATCTTTCTTGAATTGCCTTTGCTCTTTTGAAAAATGACTTCTGATTAATTTTTGCTGGTTTATTCATGGGATCCCATTTATTTATTTGTCTACATTTTCTCCAATATCACACTCTCCTGATTATTGTAGGTTTATAATAATTAATAAAGTCAGGCAGTGGCAATCCTCTATCTTTCTTTTTTTCTTTTAGTATTGTGTTGGTTATTCTTTGTCCTTTAGCTTTATACATAAATTTTAGAAACAATTTATAAATATCTAGAAAAATACTTTATGGGATGATGGACAATGGAGACTCAGAGGGTGGGATGGAGGTAGAAGACGGGAAGTTGCTGGTGGGTACAGTGGGCACCACTGCAGTGACGGATGCACTGAAGGCCCTGACTGTTTTGCAATGCAGTATATCAATGTAGCAA
>RJWJ010032587.1:0-18452 GCA_004363605.1 Indri indri
GCCTAGCTCACAGCAACCTCAGACTCCTGGGCTCAAGCAATCCTTCTGCCTCAGCCTCCCAAGTATCTGGGACTATAGGCATGCACCACCATGCCCAGCTAATTTTTATATATATATATATTTTTTTTTTAGTTGTCCAGACCATTTCTTTCTATTTTTTAGTAGAGACGGGGTCTCGCTCTTGCTCAGACTGGTCTCGAACTCCTGACCTTTGAGCAATCCACCCGCCTCGGCCTCCCAGAGTGCTAGGATTACAGGCGTGAGCCACCACGCCTGGCCAAATGATCAGCTTTTAAATCCTGAAATTAATAATGGGGAGTATTTTATAAGGTAAATCTTATGATTACCTCATTACAAATAAGCATAGTGTAAAACAGCACACTTCGGCGATGGTATATACTATCTTACATAGGTTAAAAGGTCATATAATTAGGGTGGAGAGCATGACAAGTTCAAATAAGGCGTCAGAAAAGGTTAGACAGTAAATATTTTCAGCTTCATGGGCCAAAGGGTCTCTATCACTGCCACTCAACTCTACCACTATATTGTGAAAACAGGCATAAACAATGTGAAACGAATAGCGTGGCCAGACTGCCATCCCTGCTTTGGCCTCTTTCTACAGTCTAAAGGAATTTCCATGTGGCTTAACAAGAATGATTTATATCATCAAATATCTGCTGTAATTACTTTAATTCAAGAATCACTGCTAACACTTATTTTGGGGACATCAAAAGACAAAAGCACTACCTTTTAGGTAACAGGTCATTTTTCTAGGGGGAAAAGGGTAGTACTTAAAGAAATAATTATACTGTAAGTAATTAAGGATGCCAGAGTCATATTAATAGAAACAATATCAGATTGCATTATGGAATAGTCTGTTTATATTGCTTTACTGACAATAAAAGTAACTTTATTTGTTAAAAAAAAAACAAAAAAAAAAACTTCATTTTAGGTTATACGGAATATGCGTTCCAAGGAAAAATGATGCTCAATACCAAAACTCAACATTGGTTGCTTTCATAAAATTTGAAAGGTGAATCTTGAGTTATTTGTCATATTGCTACAAAGAACGAAGTGTCATGGTTAACCTCAAGTTGATAGGCCCACTCACCATTGGAGGGGACAAGCTGAGCTGCATGCCTATAGTAGGACTCTGCCTGGCTGGTCTGGTTTCTGTACCGAGCTAAGAAGAAAAAGAAAATGTAGTTTTTTAAAAAGAAAACAAAACACCAAAAAAACCAACCAACCAGTAGGGCAGTATTTCCAAAACAGCTATAGTTTTAAATTTTAAAGGTTAATAAAGACATTAAAGTTATTTTAAGATCACTAAAGACAGAAAATACTTTAAAACAAATTAACTATAGGATTATGTGTGAAGTGTCCACCGGCGTTCCCTCTGTGGGACGCCCAGCGTGTAACCAGTATTGACGCTTACCTAGCCCCCATTTCAGGTCGTCCAGTGTCATGCAGCACCAGCTCCCACTATGGACTATGCTGGTGACCTGGAGCCGGCCCACAAGAAGGGGTGAGTTATATGGCACTTAAAAACAAAACAAAACAAAAAACACTATACAATATCTGAAAATTATGTATTTCTTTTTCAATATCCTAAAAAGTGATTTTGGAAAATGCCTCGTATATACCACAATATTGTGTGTGGAAAAAACACATTTAAACCAAAAACAATCTAAACATACTATCATTGACTCTCCCTGCCAAACTCACTGCTTACTTTCATGTGAGCCCCTCATGGAGTCATTGATTTTTGACATTAAAATCTTTAGACTTAAAAGCAGCAATGTTCTCCATTCCTTGTTATTTGAGGACAAGCAAAACATAATCCTATAGTTAATTTGTTTTACAACCTTTTTAGGTCACCTTAAAGGAATGAACAAAAATAAGTAAGTTACATAATATTCCCAGATAAAATACATATAACAGAAATGAAGAGTTAACTTTATAAAGGAAGCAAAATTTAAAATGAGCCTTTAGTTTACTACTGGTAAGAGGGAAAGAAGGCAATCTAGCTTCAGAAGGAATAATTGATAAACCCCATTTATTCCAAAAGAGTACATACATTTAATTTAGAAAATATTATGGCACCACTTTGAAAATTAAGCCTTGATTACATTTTTACTGTTTATTATTTGCCTACACCTGCATAAAGTCTGAATAAAATTTAAATCTTAATACGAAAGTTAACTTCTTTCAAGATCCTCTGCTAATCCCAAAATACTGAGAAATTCTTAGTTCCTTAAAATACATTTATGACAATCTAAATTGTGTGCACATGCTCAGCTTAAAGGAAGAGTTTCTTTCTATGACTACTCCAAAGGAAAGGATAAACGTATTATCAACTCCTTCACATCAGAGGCTCACCAATGTCTCCAAGGTGGACGAGGCAGTGCTGGCAGATATAGGAACAGGAGCTAGACTGTGGCTTCACTATGGCGCTGGTATGCGTCTGTTTATTGCTGATAATTCCCAGTTGGGAAGACTTCACACGGCATGGTAAATCTACATTAAACACTGTACACAGTTCCTGTAATAACTAAAAGAAAAACATGAACAAGATTTAGTAGTAAGTCACAACTGGTAAGTCAGAAGTGCTCTAACAGTAATGTTTGCAAATTGTAAGATATCTACCTAGTATCAAATACTGCTGAGACCTGGCTAGAACTACATGAAAATTATTATTTTGAGACAGGGTCTCACTCGAGTGCCTGGGCTAGAGCGTAGTGGTGCAATCATAGCTCACTGCAACCTCAAATTCCTGGGCTCGAGTGATCCTCCTACATTAGCCTCCTGAGTGGCTAGGACTACAGGTGTGCCTACATGCCTGGCTTTTTTTTTTTTGGTAGGGATGGGGTATCACTTTGCTGCTCAGGCTTGTCTTGAACTCCTGCTCTCAAATGATCCTCTCACCTTGGCCTCCCAAAGTGCTAAGATGACAGGTATGAGCCACTGCACCATGCCTACATGAAAATTATATGGCAATTATTCATAGTCTAACTAGTATCATTCATTATAAATCATATCTTTTAAGTTCTCAAGTATTAGAGCAACCTAGCATGTGCATTTAAAAGGAATAGCAGCATTTTAGAAACAGACTATTTACCTGAATAGGGTTTTCAGGCACATTCAGCAAGCAAAGAAAAGCAAGAAATTCCATGAAATTATCTACCTACTCACAGAAACACACAAAAATCATTAAAGACTCGTTGGATACAAATTTGACTTAAATGCAAGCCAAGGTATTTATCAGACTTTAGCAATTTCTTGACATTTATTTTCTTAAGCTGTATGCCAATTCTTTGCATACACAATAAACCTCATGGTACTACAGACCTTATCTAGACCACCCACTCTTACCTCCTCTCTTCCCTATTCTTACAGTATGAGGGGCTCTTCTCCTCATCAGACCTAACTTCTCTGCCTATACTCGCCTGCTATTTCATTCTTTTCTGCCTCCTGCCTGTCCCCTCTCCCCGACCCCCGCCATTCTCTCATCTACTTTCAGCCTCTCATGCTTCTTTCATGTGGCCTATACACAACAAGTGCCTCCCACAGAAAACAAAAGCAAAAAACAAAACAGAAATAAACCACTCTCCCTTTACCCTAGATTCCTTTCTAGCAACCTTCTAACGTCTCTGCCCACTCCACCACCCACCACCACTCTCCTATCGATCAGTTACCTAATAGCCAAACACAATGGACATTTTTCAGTCATCATTTTATTGGATCTCTCTGCGCCATTTAAAATGGCTGATCTGCTTATAGTTGACCAACTGAGCTTTTCTATCTAGTTCTTTGTATCTCTCCAACCATTTCTTTTCAGTTTCCCTCATTCGAAGGCTTTTCTCCTCCCACAGCGCTTGCCAAGGGGTTAATTCTTGGCCTCCACACAGTTCTTCATACTGTATTCTCATTTATTCAAATACACTTGTAAATATATTCAAATATTACATTCATCCAAATATTTGGCTACCATGTCAGACACATCGTAAGCAAGAGAAATACAAAGATGAATAAGAAAATCTATGGCCTTAAAGAGCCCGTAGCCAAATGAGCAAGTCAGGTACAAAAAGAACAAAAAAAGGGGGAAAAGGGCTAGGGAGAGGGGAAAGGAGAAAGAAGAGAGGAAAGGCGAGGGAGAGAGAAAACATGATACACAGCATAAGCCAATAGAATATTCTACTTTCATAATAAACTTAATTCCCTAGGTTATTTGATACATCTGTCTGTCTTTGTCCTTGTGATAAACTAGTAGCAACACAATATATGTAGGTATAAAGCTCCATTTTTTTCAGATGAGGATGTAAAAGCAGCAGAAATAATCAAGTAATTTGACTAAGGTTACAGAATTAGAAATACCTTGATTCTATCACCACTCTTTCTAACATGCACAGAATTCAAAATACAAGATAAGATACCCTAAGCTAAAAACCACTTTCATAACTGAATATAGAGTCTGCGCATCCTTCCTCATTAAGCATAGGAAGTATCCACTTTATCTTTATTTCTATATACATTTGTAATGGGCAAGATATTTGCTGACATAAAACTTGGTAAACAAGTTAATGCTCCAAATGGGTAGGGTCAGGAAATAGAAGAGGCACATAGTAGAGGAAAAGAATGAAAGATGGAGGGGAAAAAAAAGAAAGGGCAGACGACTGTGGGGGATGGCAAGAAGAAACATGAGCGGATAAAGAATGGAGTTCAGTAGGTACTGAAAGAACAGACTGGAACACTAGGCAAGGCTGAACATCTAGCAAGATAAAAAAGGAGGATTACAAAAAGTAAATCAAACATGGCTGGAACATCGTGTAGAATGTCTCTTAACAAAATTTCTGCCTCAACTAGCAGTTTAAGTGGAGATATCAGACAGAAAAGCTCCTGCAGGTTCAAGGATTCTAGGAAAGATGGCTCTAGTTGCTACAGAGGCAGTAACAAGGTAGAACCTAAGAAGAGGAAGATATATTTCATAAGTCAAACAAAACTATATCCTACTTTTATGTAGGTTGACCTTGATGTACTTTACTTGCTAGTAGTTTCACTAAATCTAGATGGATGGCTGATAAGAGGCTAGTTACTTCACTATAGGAGTACTGACCAGGAGATGTTCCTAAGGCTATAGCTTAATAATTAATGCCTCTTGTTCTTCCCAAACGCCAACGCCAATCATAAGTGGCACACAATCCCTCTCTCCAGAAATATCTCCTCTCCAGAAGTATCAACCTATACTGCTAAAAGGGGGTAAAAATTTGAAAATGAATTTTGAGAATAAGAACCATATTTGATTTCTTTCAATGATGAACTGTGATGACTGTTTTAGTCTAAGTAAAACATAAATCATCTCTGTAAGATGATACCTATTTGATATCTTTCAAAAAAAGAATAAAAGAGGGGGTGGGGTGTGGAAAAAAAAGAAGAATAAAATGTATCTTTCAACACAGAAATTCTTTTCTTTTTCTACATTCAAAGAAATGTAAAACCAAAATGAAGCAATAGTCAAAACCAAAATGAAGCAATAGTCAAACACCATAGGGAGAAATGACCAAAGATTTCTTTCAGTGCAAGATCCTCAAAATCTTAACAGAAGATGCTAATTTATATATAAAAATTTTATTAAATTACAACTGCTAAACAAATGGATAAAATGGAAATTTTCTAAAGAATTTTGCTTACAGTAAAGAAAACTCCATGGTCAAAATTAAGATTTATTTATTCCTTTACCTTGCCTGATTTAGATGCTATGTCAGGATGTGACTAAAGGAAAGTCTCTGAGGATGAAGAAAAGCTCATTCAAACTAAGAAAAAGCTACTCCATTTCTTAGGTAGTTTAATAACATTTCAAGATCCAGATAAAATCCACTGTATAAATAACACTGTGAAAACTCACTTGATATTATAAACTTTAACTATTTCTTATCTGGCTGAAGACAGCTGTTACTTTCATAATGGCTACACTCATACTCATAAATTCACATTTGCTCTAATACCATTTCTGAACATTTCTGCTGTTTCACTAAGGCTTTGCTTTCATTACTGCCTTTCTATTCAATTTTATCTCCAACCTTTAAGCCAAAATAATCAACCTTTTTAAGAGCAGAACCTTTATTTTTTTTTTAGGAGTATGAGGGATAAACAATTTGGGACATTTGTATTCATTTGAGATTATAGGTGAACAACCCCTGGATGGCCCACATAGTGGTTTCAAAAAGTGTTTACCTGAACAAAAGATATGTACAAAGAGCAGAATATTTACCACTAATACTAGAAAAACTGGTATACAACGCAGAACTCACCTGAGTATAGAAGCCACTAGCTGCCTCTAGGAACAGAGAAAGGTTTGCCTGAACTTCACTCCGATTCGGGTTTGCTCGATTCTTTGCCTGGCCTTGTAGTGTTGTGATCTGATTCTTAAAGGCGTGATTCCAGCTGAAAACAAAATGTAATTCTATTTGTATAGCAGTGACTCACTGGGCAGACACTGGTCCCCCTGAGAACAAGAAAGAACTATTTGTTATAATTACACCACACTAGACAGTAAACCAGCATTAAAGTTATTCATTTATTTAAATAACTTTATGCTCCCCTTTGAACAAGACTAGATATGCAGTAGAATCCAACTGTAATAAACACTTACCGAATGTTCAAATAATCAGAATGTTGCTTCAGCTATTAATCTTTTAGAGCTACCAGAGTTAGAGTCTGTTTCGGAATCCCAGTACAAATCAGAACTACAGTGGCAAGATCAAAGTAAAAACAAGCCGCTAATAAATTTCCATACATTGTGCCAAAAATAATGGACTGTACCCTACCAAGTGACATGTATGGGGGGAAAAGGTTTTGTAAGTATTAAGCCGTATCTCTTGCTTCCCCAAAAGCTATTTATTTCCCACAGCATTCAGTTCCATTCCTATTTAATAGTTTTGCTTATTTCCCTTATAATTAACATTTTCTTTAGAGTTTGAAATAGGAGCCACATTTCAACCTTTGCTATTTAAAATAAGAGATGACACAATGCTGAAATATGGCATACCAAAATCCTGTTACAAAATGTCTTTCATTAATCGAGTTACATTGAGAATCAGTTTAAATTCAGTTATGGTGAAACACAGTCACTCTCTAACTTAGAAACCACAGGGGTAGGGTTGGGTGGGGAAAGAAGAAGATAAAGGGAAGATATTACCAGCTTGATTAAAAGAAGCAAACACAGATAAGGGGATTACAACCTACCTGGAAAGTACCTAATTCTTTATCAACATCAACTTTTGAGGCTCTAGAGCACTGGATTTTTTTTGTTTTTTTAAAAAAAATACAGATACTCTTTTTTTTTTTTTTTTTGAGACAGTCTCACTCTGTTGCCCGGGCTAGAGTGCCGTGGCATCAGCCTAGCTCATAGCAACCTCAAACTCCTGGGCTCAAGCGATCCTCCTGCCTCAGCCTCCCAAGTAGCTGGGACTACAGGCACGTGCCACCATGCCCGGCTAATTTTTTCTATATATTTTTAGCTGTCTAATTAATTTCTTTCTATTTTTGGTAGAGACGGGGTCTCGCTCTTGCTCAGGCTGGTCTCGAACTCCTGAGCTCAAACAATCCGCCCGCTTCGGCCTCCCAGAGCGCTAGGATTGTAGGTGTGAGCCACCGCGCCTGGTCGCACTGGATTTTTTTAATGATTTAGGAGGACAATCACTCGTTCAGCATTTTTGATGACATCTTATCCTTGACTCTAGTGTCACAGGATAAGGGTTTTGACTGGTCATGACTTAGCTCTATTACTAGATTTCCTAAAAATATAAAGTATTTAAGAAAGGTGTGAAAGACAGAAAAACTAAACTTCAGTACAACTTAAGGTAATGGGCATTACTAGACAGAATATTCTGGATTGACTTTTAAATTTCTATCAGGCTAATGTCTTTGTTCCAACCATGAAAAGCATTTATTTACTCACTTGGGAATCTGGTCATCTGCCATTTCACCTCTCATACAAAGAACAAGTGGAACAGTCTAAATACACAAAATCTTTCTTTAGTTTTATTGGGGGGAAAAAAGGGAATACTACTGATTTATTTAATTAAAAGGAAAAACTTTCCTTACAACGCAAATACATTTTCCTGTCCAAGAAATTCACAGAATCACATTTACCAAAGAAAGATTTTTCTAAAGCCCACTCTTGAATTTTTGAATCATGGCTTAAATGTAAGACTAAATACAGAGAATCCAAACATTTTCAGCACTTGAAATAGATATATTTGTTTTCCTGATATGCTCTAAAACAGCTGCCCTAATGAGCTTAGTAAGATTCAACTCTAAACATTTCTCCTCTTACCTCCAAAGACTGTATCTAAAATAATATCAAATATTAGAATTTTTCTCCATTGAAAAAGCTTACTCTGAGATAAGTTAAAAAACAAATAACCAACAAAACTGTTTTAAAGTCTTGGTGAGATTGTTGATCTTACAGGGACATCCCAAATGATAATACTTACAGATCCTGTTCTACTTTCTTGTCTAAAGCGTATTCCAAATCAGTAACTAGCATTTTCTGGTACAGGTCCTGCAGAGCCTGCCTGGATGTCCAGACTTCAGCTGGACCCAGCTTAGAATCTGAGTAACAAAACAAAAACATAACTGGAGATAGACAGATAGATAAACAGGTAGTTAAAACCATTACACCACACCAACGATTCCTTCCCTCTATTCCCTAAAGCAAAATCTGCTCTAAGTATATCCCACAGAATGTTGCAGAAATTTTACATCACTACATTTCAAATAGTAACTTTCACCTTTTGGCTAACGACCAAACCTGGTTTAAAAGTTTCTGTATTTGTCTTTTAGCTTTGAAATAACATCATGATATGAAAATGGCTAAAAAAAGAATGGCTCACCTTTTGCTTTTGGTTTGGATTTCTGCCCAGTCACATCATAGGAAGCCATATGCCTCACAATAAGTCACCCCATTTGAAATGAGGGACTGCCAAGTTAGTCTGTTTACTCTCATAACTGTATCTCTTTGTCCAAAACAGGTTTTCTCTTTTTCTTTTGAATCATTCCCATATCCTTACAGCATTTTCATGTCAGCTCACCACCCAGGAGTTGCTTGAGTATTCTGCTATTACTCCAATAAAGCCATGACAGTGACCATTATTTTAATGAGTGGTAGACTGCTTTCCCAAACACTTTTGTGAACAAATCCACACTTCTCATTTAATGTAAAGAAGGCTGGTAGGAGACTGAGATTAAACTGCTCAAAACGCCAGATGAAACACTGGGTGTAGGATGAAATCAGGAAGTCAGGCTATGACTATGCATAATGTAAAATTGGGGCCATACTTTCTGCCAAAGTCCTGTAAGGCAGGTTAGCCTTTCTGATGACTGGGCTTGTGATAATTGATAGTAAGCTGCCTCAGTAGAACTTACTAACAGACTTTTCAATTATATATTTCCAATAACTAGTTAGACTATTTGGTTGCATTTAGGAGTTTCGCTGCTACACAGTGGCATAATCTTCACTCTCCTTTAGGTTTGCTTTTAGTATCTATAGCCACCACAATCCTATTCTGCAAAGAGAATCTCCTGGACATTTGAATTAATGCTCACGAGAGTTTGCTGGCTAGTAAGAATACAGTCTACTACAGCTCTTGGTCCCTTACTAAGTTTTTAATCACTAAATAATAGATTTATTCAACCATGTTTCAATTCATCATTGGCAAGAAAGGGAACTGTAATAAATCATTAAGTCTTATCTATCAGATAGACTGTCATTTAAATGAGTAGATTTAATATCTAGTTAAAGTTTCTGGGCAGCCAAAGGTCCCCTATAAAAGTCAAACCCTCAGACTATTTATTGAGGATGTTCAATACTTAAGAAAAAGCAAATGGTACAGATAGCTTGATGCTGCTCCATGCACTGTTTTTGTCACACAATACAGAGTCTGCTTTCTCTTTTTATTTATTTTTTTTAGAGATGGGATCGTGCTCTCTTGCCAGGCTACAGTGCAGTGGCACCATCATAGCTCACTGTAGCCTCAAAGTCCTGGGCTCAAATGATCCTCCCACCTCAGCCTCCCAAGTAGCTGGAACTACAGGTGAATCCCACCACACCCGGAATGAGTACTCTTTCAATGCCAATTCAAGAGTGTGATACAGTAGCTCCGAGCTGACACTGATATACACAATATAGATGATGATGACAAATATGTTAATAATGGGAAGAACTGAGGTGCTATACTAAGTAAATCCACAATAAGCTTTGCTTTTTTGTTTTGTTTTGTTTTGTTTGCCTTTTTCCTTGAACAAGATGACAATGAGATTACCCATGGAGTCTTAGAACATTGGCCTGTGATACCAGAGTTAAGAAAAAGACATCTCAACAGTCCATTTCCTCTTATTATAAATCTTGACAGAAATGTTGGTTACCACAACAATTTAATAATTCTTCATAAATTTCAATGTATTAACTAAATTCTTCAAAAATTAGAATGAGATCCATGATCACATATTCCTCTTACATTTTACGATAGCATATGCTATTACAGAGGGCACACTGATCACCACACAGTAATTACCATGTATTTCCCAATTTTCAAATTAAAATCATCTATTCCTTTCAGTGGCTATGTCCAACAGTTATTCTCCCAAAAAGACCTCAGGTGCTATTCAAAGCAACAAAGATATGGGAGAAAAGAAAGAAAGGCAGCAAGGGAGCTCACTCAACTTCAAGGACTTTCAGTATAGTTTTCCTGCAAATATTTTTTCTGAAGGTTTACCAACTACTCAAGTTTTACTAATTATGAATAGGAAAGGAATGTTTTCCCAAGAAGACATTGACCTAGCGACCTAAGATATTTAGGTTTATATGGGGTATGAATTATTTTTTTGGTATGTCTTAAATCATTCGTAAGTTCATAAAAATTAAGTGAATATATACATTAAATTAGGTAACATTCAATTCAGTGTAGCATATGTAAAATTCTTGACAGGTTATTTAAATAAGAATTCGAAGTATAAAAACAATAAATATTTAAAGCAAATAGCAAGTTATCATCCCTTTTGGCAACTAGGACAGGATTTAGGGCTAGGAGTAATGAAGAAACGAGGATATCCTTCCATTAATCTAATAAATAGTATAAAATACTCTGTGAAAAAGAAACAAGCCAGCCAATACCTGTCATGTCAGCCTTCAGGACTTCTGCCTGCCTAGATAGGAAAAAAAGAACATCAGTTAGAAACAAACCAGGCCTAATCAACATAAGTAACACTAAAAGTTAAGTGAAATCATATACTACAATGTATAGCAGCTATATTTGGGGCACTGCAAATAGTGTCCTTGCTTTAATGTCCAGGGTAGCGCCAGGTCTTGATAAATTGATGCCAATACTTCAAAGTTTATAGGATCATCACTGACCCCTTCTGCTAAGTAGAATTCACTTTCTTGCTGTTTTCCTCCAAATCTGATTTAACATTAAATGATATTCATTAAATTTAAAAATTTCTATTAATGCTGTCAGAAAATTCTATTACGTTTCTCAATTCACTAGTCACCATAACTATTTTCAAATTTCCATTCTTCTCAAGCTACTGATTCTTGCTCCCCTTCATTACCCCTAATGACAGTTCCATACCTCAGGGAAAATAATTCCGACTTACTAAATACGTACTACATATACACAGACCTCCTCTTACTTTCTCTTGTTGAAACACTAGAGGTATTGCGCCTCAAAGACCAATACTTCCACTTAGGTATGCTCTTTCTAGCCTTTCTTAAGGATTTGTTTCTTTGACTAACCCTTCCCTTCCAACGATTTTGAAACTTTCCTCTTTATTGGATCCTTCCGTCTCTTCAGCCATTTATGCGTCACGTTAAAACCTTCTGCCCCACATTCCCCTACAGCTGCTGCCTCTTTTTCCTCTCGAACTCCTCAAGAGTTGCCTGTATTCAAGAGATCTAAAACTGAACTCGTGACCCATCCCCATCCCCCATCCTAAGTCCTCATGTTTTTTCACCTTAGCAAATGTATCATGGTTTTCCAGTTGTGGAAGGCGAAAACCTGGAAGTCAATTATGCATCCGTGATGTTCTCCCAAAACCCTAATATCTATCAATTGCAGAAAATGTTATATACTAAACATATTTTGAGTCTGTTGATTTCCCTGTGTTTCCTCTTTAGCCACTTTCATTTAAGTGATAACCATTCCCTGGCTGGACTATCGCAAAGCCATTAAATTGTTTTCTCCACTTCACTCTTGTCCCAGTTCATTCTGTTCTCCCACTGCTATCAGAGAGATCTTTTAAAAATGCAAACTTGATCTATCAATGGTCCATTTAAAACACTTTTATAATTCCCCACTACTCTTAGGGTAAAAACCAAAATCTTCATTGAACGGTCCTACAAAATTCTACAGTCTCTGAACTCTACTTCCACCACTCTCCCTTCCTTGATCTCTGTGCTCGTCACTGGACTTCTGGCTTCTCCAGTGTGCTCTGCTTCCTTCACGCTCTGGGCCTTTGTAAAGAAGTGTCTCTTTATTAGGAACACCTTCTCCTTCAGAAGGTTACTTCCTCAGGAAGCCCTGCTTGAACTCCATCTAGATTAAGGATATTCCTGTTTTATTTTCTCAAAGCATTTGTAGTTTTTCTTCATAGTACATATCACAGATTTTAAGAATGCTCATCATCACAACCCCTTGTCTACAAGCACAGTGACTTGTGCCTTGCACACAGTAGGCACTCAATAAATGTTTTTTAATAAAAACAAAAGGATAAATCATGTTCATATAATATCTTTAAAAATTTAAATATATAAACTTAAGAGATATCTTTTTTTTTTCTTAAAGAGACTGGGCTCCCTATGATGCCCGGGCTGGCCTCAAATTCCTGGCCTCAACCTCCTGAGTAGCTGGGGCTAAAGGTGCATACCACTATGCCCAGCTGAGATTTCCATTTTTAAAAATTAACTTTTAGCATGAAAGCTAGAGAATATTAAGGTTCTAAAACTTTTACTGTAAATATTTTTTAAATAACTTATTAGGTATTTAATATTGTTAATCTTGGTTTCATTAAAATATTAAGTGAATCCTTCCACTCTCTTAGCCTTTAAAAGATATTTATGCTTTTTTAAAAAAAATTAAGCCTTCGAACAACAGAACCACAATAAGGTGCTAAGAAGGTAACCACAAACCATATGGAACTATTAAATAAAGGAACAATGCTAAATAAACAGTTACACTTAGTCCTAAAATGTAACAGGACATCAAATTCCATTATCCATACTGCCTGGCTTCACTGTTTGCTTTGGGTGTTAACTGTTGCCATTAAAAAAAAAATCTTCACCAAGTTGTTGGCTTATGCCCTTAAAATCTAAGATCATACAACCTGATAAAGCATACCACATATCCTATCCTACCAATGTCAAAACAACCATCCTTCCTTCCCCCCCAAATCCTATTGGAATACTAATTTATGAACCTTCTACTGAGAAAGCCAGGGTTAATTATTCACCTTTACTAGATTCAATGACCTTTCATTCTGTCCCTGAGTTGCAAAGTTACAAAGGATATATTTTGCTGTGTTTTCATATATTAGCTAAAACTTCATACGAGTGTATACAGGATACCTTATACTTAGGATCACGTGTTTAACGGTTGTTTTCTCATTCCAAACAAGATGTGTTTTATAAAGATGAATAACATTTCAGTATGTTAACATCCACCTAATGAATACCAACTTCCAGTCGGTAGTCTGGACTGGACTACCAGTCCAGACTGGTCTTATCTTTAATATGGGGTATAACAGGAACTTTCTACAGTCTACTTCTCTTATGGGCGATTTGTCAGTTGATGAACTATAATTCTTAAAGATTCTGGAGCGGGCTTCCATTAATAAACAAAGATCAAAATTTACTCTATATTTTTAATATACTATAATCTGCCCAAGAAAATATGTAAAACTAAAAATTAAACACTAACAGAAATATAAAAATGTATAATACCAAAAACTATCTGACATAAACGTTAAAGCATTTTGAAATTCTAGGAGTTTGAATTCCTCAGTACAATAAGGGTAGAGGTGCTTGCTCATCTCCGTGCTGTTCCTTGCTAGGTTTTGAAAGAAGCACAAGTTAATGACTAAACTAACCTTACTAAACTGAATTTACAAAAATACAGCTAAAGGGAAAATATACCCTACGGAGATAGCTACAATTGTTCTTATTTTATAAATGAAAAAATTAAAGCTCTGAGATGTAAAATAATTTGCTATAGTCACAAAGCAATCAGGTACAATTAGATACAAATCTTATTCTGACTCCAAGGTCCAAGTTATTTCTATTTCTTCCACATCAGAATAACAAAATTCTATGACATAAAAAGCTAACATGGGCTTACCTAGGTTCAGTTTTGTGCTCTGTCAATTAAACATTAATATTTAAGTCAACTAGCATAAATTAAAAAAAGGTCTGTTCATAAAGGAAATGTTATATCTGAAATTTTTATCAAAAAGACCATAAGAAGTAAACATTATAGCTAATGTAGTGGTCAGCCTAAGAATGAAATTTCCCTTCACCTTGGATCTATTTTTGTAAAGAAAGTTTCATTAAAACGCAGTCACACCCCCATTCATTTACATATTGTGTATGGCTCCTTTTGGCAACAAGAGCAGAGCTGAATAGTTGGGACAACCACCACATGGCCCACCAAGCCTAAAATATTTACTATCTGGCCTTTTTACAGAAAATGTTTGCCAGCTCCTGCTCTAAGGCATACTTGATCAAAAGAATGAGAAATAAAATAGTTTGTAAGTTCCCAAACCAAATTATGGTTATGAGAAATCATCAACAATAATGTCTTCAGAGTAAAGATATTTTTATTAGTTACTATCTTAATCTGGTCACAAAGAGGACTATGTTAAAAAATACACTCTTGGCCGGGCGCGGTGGCTCACGCCTGTAATCCTAGCACTCTGGGAGGCCAAGGTGGGCGGATCGTCCTGAGCTCAGGAGTTCGAGACCAGCCTGAGCAAGAGCGAGACCCCGTCTCTACCAAAAATAGAAAGAAATTAATTGGACAGCTAAAAATATGTATAGAAAAAAATTAGCCAGGCATGGTGGTGCATGCCTGTAGTCCCAGCTACTTGGGAGGCTGAGACAGTAGGATTGCTAGAGCCCAGGAGTTTGAGGTTGCTGTGAGCTAGGCTGACGCCATGGCACTCGCCCCAGGCAAGAGAGTGAGACTCTGTCTCAAAAAAAAAAAAAAAAAAAAAAAAAAATACACTCTTACATAATCAGAAACAGTTAACAATTGCAGGCCATGCTCTATTTTTGATAGAATTGGCAAACTCTTTAAAACAAGGTTTGGCTTATTTACTATTATCCACTAATTCTTTTTTCTGTGTCCCCACAACACTCATTCACACAGGTGGGAAAGGTTAAGCTAACAGTTATTACTTCACAAGAAGAGGAATCCCTATCTCCCCACCTCTAAACAATTATTAGTGTTCCTTTTTTTATAGTGTACAATATACAAGAAATCACATCAATGGACATATGCTCTTATACAGATGCTTTAACAAAGATTAGCACACACACCTATAATCCTAGCACTCTGGGAGGCTGAGGTGGGAGGACTACTTGAGCTCAGGAATTTGAGACCCCAGCTCTACTAAAAATAGAAATAATTAGCCAGGTGTGGTGGCGAACGCCTTTTGTTCCAGCTACTTGGGAGGCTGAGGCAAGAGAATAGCTTAAGCCCAGGAGTTTGAGGTTTCTGTGAGCTGGGCTGACGCCATGGCACTCTAGCTCAGGTGACAGAGTGAGAATCCGGCCCCCACCCCCCCAAAAAAAAGGATTAGCGCAAAACTGGCTATTTCAAAAATTATTTTACTTAATAAAGAAAAAAATACAATACTTCAACTGTCCTACTAGTTTTGTTAAAGACTGTCACGTCAAGGCTGGTCCGATGGTAGTGGGTTATCAGAACTTGTTAACATTAGTGTCACTAAAGTTGGTATATAACCCCCCACTGCTAAATTTGACTGGCTTTAAAAAAAAAAAAAAAAGACTATCAGGTCAATAGATTAACATTACAGTTTATAGCCAGTGCTTACATAGAGAGACAAGAATCTTAAAATGTTCTCTCTTGGCAGATGGTATGGCAACATGGATTCATTTTTATTCTTACTTTAAGCTGAAGGAATTGATGAAAAGAATGAACCAAGAATCCAAAAATTAAAATCACCATGCCTTCAATCACAAAATAACACTATTATAGTTATAAAGCATAAAGCTTTCAAAATACTAAGTATATTGTTTAGTTATGAAATATTAGGTCATTAAATGTGAAATGTCTGATTTCAAATCAATAGTTTTTATATCTGAAACAAACAGCAGTGCAATTAATCAAAGCATGTGCCTGAACTATCACCACAGTTTTGCCATCTTAATAGTGGCTTGTTCATGCCAGCTGCAAAGGAGCATGGAGAATGAATGGCGATGAAATCACAAAAGGCATTTTCCACGGCTTGTCAAGAATTGGAAGAATACCCTTGCAAGAAGTGGTCCAAAGCCTGGAAGAAAGTGGTAGTCAGTTGGTGCAAAGTTTGGTGAATACAGTAGATAACAGAGAGTTTCCAAGTCCAGCTGCTATAGTTGGAGCAGTGTTGTTTGTGCAACATGTGGTCCAGTGTTGTCTTGCAAGAGGATTGGCCTGTTTCTGTTGACCAATCTCAGCTGCTGAATCACAAGCACCCTCATCATTTCGTCCAATTGGGTGCAGCAGACATCCACTGTAATCGACTAACCAGGTTTCATGAAGCTGAAGCAGATAATACTAGTGCTGGACCACCAAACTGACACCATTAGCTTTTTGTGATGAATATTTGGTTTTGGACTGTGTTTTGGCACTTCATCTTTATCCAACCATTGTGCCCAATGCTTGCGATTGTCAAAAGGAATCCACTTTTCTTCACACGCAACAGTACAGTATAGAAATGGTTCACCCTTTATGTCGTGACAGCAAAGAAAGGCAAGCTTCGAGACGATTTCTCTTCTGACTGCTCGTTTAATTCATGCGGAACCCATCTATCCAGCTTCTTTACCTTGCCGATTTGTTTCCAATGGTCTGATATTGTTGGAATAACATCAAACCTTGCTGCTAATTCATGCGTAGATTTAGATGGATTCACTTCCACTACAGCTTTCAGCTCATCATTATCCACCTTGGTCTCTGGTTGCCCATGTGGCTCATTTTCAAGATTAAAATCACCAGAATGGAACTTCTCGAACCATCAATGTATTGTGCATTCAATAGCCACATCCTTTCCAAACACTCCGTTGACATTTCAAGCTACCTGTGCTGCCTTGTTTCTTTGACGGAACTCATGTTCCAAAATAACATGAATTTTTGACTTACCCATGGTTTCGCAAAAATTGCTCTAAAAAAATTTTGAAAGATAATCACAAGCCGAAATGTGCATTTGAAAGGCTGAGGAGGTACCTTCACAACAAACATAAAGCAAGAAGTATCAAAGTGAAATGTTGGAGACAGCAACTGTCCAACTCAGTACTTAAGGAAATCGGACATTTCATACTTAATAACTTAATAAGAGAAATTAAGCACTTCTATCAGCAATAAAAAGTCATTAAAAGGCTGAATAAAATCTGGAACATGCAGTGACAGTCAAGTATGTTGAAAGCTAACGATCTGAAACAATACTCTTGGAATAATCAAGATCTATAAATACATTTAATGCATTCTAAGCACTAGGTACTATAATAGCTAACACTATATATAGCAATTACTATTTCCATTATTTTAGGTGCTTTATATAAAGAAATCATTTAATTCACACTATATACTATTATTGTCCCCACTTTATGGCTGAAGAAACCCAAGGAGACAGAAGTTAAGGAGCATGCCCAAGGTCACAGAGTTAGTAAGTAGTAGAAGTAGCATTTCAACTCCAGAGTCTAGCTCCTAACCATCATATCACAGTTACTCTCTTACACAACTGTGTAAGAAAAAAAAAATCTGGAATATTTGATAGTTAGAGGCCATAGAACTAAGGTTATCTATACTTAACCATTTTATGATAATTTTTTATAATGTCACTAGAGGAAAAAACTTGAAATTTGGGTTATCTTCTTTAGCGAGTATCTTGATTATACACAGCACTTAAATAAAAATGCCAGGTAACAAATATAGCATAATCTCTCTTAAGAATATACACTCTAGGCCGGGCGCGGTGGCTCACCCCTGTAATCCTAGCACTCTGGGAGGCCGAGGCGGGCGGATCGTTCTGAGCTCAGGAGTTCGAGACCAGCCTGAGCAAGAGTGAGACCCCGTCTCTACCAAAAATAGAAAGAAATTAATTGGACAGCTAAAAATATATATAGAAAAAATTAGCCGGGCATGGTGGCGCATGCCTGTAGTCCCAGCTACTCGGGAGGCTGA
>RJWJ010032588.1:0-18447 GCA_004363605.1 Indri indri
CTACAGACTTTGGATTTCACCAGTTTTTCCATTTATGTCCTTTTTCTGTTCTGGGACCAAATCCAGGGAACTATTTTGCATTTAGTCATGGCTCCTTAATCTCCCATCTGGGACAGTTTAGTCTTTTCTTATAGGAAATGGTGTTTTTCCTTTTGTTTTATTTACCTCTTATTCAAGGAAGATAAAAAATTTGGTTAAATTTGCATTGCCTCAAATTTGACTTCCAAATGAACATGTTAAGTAGGGAGTTGGATATGACATAAGGCATTCAGGGAAGAGATCTGGACTAGAGATTTAAATTTGGGACTTGTCAGTATAGAGATCATATTTAACAGACTAGAGGACATCACCTAAGGTGTGAGTGTAGTTAAAGAAAAGTTTGAGGACTGAGCCTTGCTATACTCCAGTGCTTCAAGGTTGGAAAATGGGGATCCAACAGAGGAGAAGGGAAATGAGTAATAATTGAGCTAGGAAGTGAATCATGTTCTAAATGCCAAATAAAAAGCTTCAGGGAGGAGGGGGTGACCAGTTGTGCCCAATGCTACTGATAGGTCCAGAAAGATGACAACTGCATATTGACTATTTGATTTGACAATGTCAAGGTTATTGGCCTTGATAAGGACAGTTGTAATAGAGTGGTGGAGGTGAAACCTTGATTGGAAGGGAGAGGATCACCCCAAATATAAGTTTCCATGGTTATTTAAGAGCAGTCTCTCATTCTGTACTAAAAGAACCTAGCACTGCTCTTGTTCTCTCAGACTGTCTGGATCCATCATTCAGTGAGTGGTAACAAAATGCCCTGTTTCTGCCATGCTCCTGCTCTTAATTGACCTATGCCCTTCTCACAGTTCACTACTTCTCGGAGTCTGCTGTTTTCCTTTATCCCACTTATTTTTAGTTTCTGGAAAATGGGAGGAGCACGCTCTATCTTCCTCAGTGTCATTTCTTTTTTTTTTTTTTTTTCTTTTGAGGTGGAGTCTCGCTCTGTCACTTGGGCTAGAGTGCTGTAGCAGCCTCCCAGAGTGCCAGGATTACAGGCATGAGCCACTGCATCCGGCCCCCAGTGTCATTACTGAGCCATTATTCTTCCACCTTTGTGTCAAAATCCCTGCTCCTTTGAAGCTAGTTGCTACAACACCTTTTAGCTACATCACCTTCCATGTCTCCTTATCTTTGTCATTTATCATTCTCCAAATCTCCCAGCCCCAGCCTTTATTTACTGGTGCATCTTGCCTATATCTTTTCTCTACCCCAGTGGTTCTCAAAGTATAGTCCTGGACCAGCAGCCATCAGTAACGCCTGGGAACTTGTTCAAAATACAGGTTGTTCGGCCTCACCTCAGACTTATCAAACAAATTCTGAAAGTGAGGCCCAGCAATCTTAATTTTTTAACAAGCTTCCAGTTGATTCTAATGCATGCTCAAGTTTGAGAATGATCTACCATAAAATCTGCTGTTTTTATGGGTGACTTTAGTGATCATATGGATTGTACCATCCTCAAGTTTTTTGATCTTTTCAACTGCGGTGACCTTCATCTTCATTTCTTTTCTTCAGCAACACCCAAACCCTGGGGGTGCCTGTCTCTGAAATCTTAAAGTCTTACGTTCCACTCTCTGACCATAACCACCTGTCCTGGCTCTCAGTCTCTTGCACCTATTACTGGTTTTGTCAGCCCCCAGCTCTTCATTCTCTCTTCAGGCTGGGCCTTATCATAAGTCATTTGAAGTATTACCCCTCTGCCAAGCCATTTGACAGAATCCCATCCCTGGAAAATCTACCTTTCCGTTCCAGCATCAGGGCAACTGAATGCTGTTCTAGGAAATCACGTAACCATGCAGATTTGGTGCAGCAGCCTGTTCGTTCACCTTCTTAGAGAAGCCTTCCTGATCACCTTCTTTAAAACTATAAGACTTAAACCCCACTGCCAATATTCCCTATCCTGCTTTTTTGTTTTCTTTTTTTCCCATAGCACTTATCACTATCTGATGATGGGACATGTTTTTATTATTTGTTAATTATTGTCTACCTTCCCACACTAGATGATAAGCTTTGTAAGGACAGAAGATTTTTGTCTGTTTCGCTGACTGTGTATCCTTGGTGTTGAAAGAATGCCTGGCACATAGTATGGTTTCAGTAGATATTTTTGAATAGTGGTCTCCACCCTCAGTTGGCTTTCAGATCTGCCCATTTCCTTACATGACATTGGTCAGCTTTCCTTCCCGTTTTCATCCAAGCTGACTCCAAGCCTCTTCTACTGTTATTCAAGCTTTCCTAACATTAAGAATAACGAGGTTCATAAATTTGGAAAAGAAAGTTTTATTTCTCATTAAGAGTAGTAGCCTGCAGGGTGGCCGTTCTGACAGGCTGGGAAGCATAGCCTCGGGCAGAAGCTGAGAGCTCATATTTCAAGAGAAAGTCCACAGGGACAGGAATTTATGCTGAGTGGGGTGGCCAAATATACATATTGAAGAAACTATAGGAGGAGTCACGAATATTGATGAAAGGAGAATTATGCACATGTGCAGTTGAGCTTCATGCCCCTTCGTGGGTCACATGTACACAAAATGACAGTGTTAGCATGATCCGAGGGTGGAGTTTTTTGGCCCTCTTGTATCAAAAAGTAATGCAGAAGACAGGAAAACCCTTTGAGTGCAGCCTCCATAGACTGGCCAGAACCACTCCCTGGTCCTTGGCCCCTTACCCAGAAGGAATGCTAGTCAGGTACAGTGCTGAAACCACAAAAGGAGAAGCACCATTAGGCAGTTGATTGATATCAGTGGTGGAGCAGGTCTTTCGAAAGGACTGGTTTCTGTTTAGCCCTTAGGGAGGAAAGCCTAATGGCAGTTAACAAGGGAGGGGGTATAATGCGCTTTGACTGGCCTGTCAGGGCCAGGGTTTCAATTTTAAGATTTCTCTGGGGTTCCCTTGACCAAGAGGGGGTCCATCAGTCAATTGGGGGACTTAGGATTTTGTTTTTATTTCTCACATTCATCTCCTTCAATCTCAGTGAACCCTCTTGCCTCCTACTTCACTGAGAAAGGGAAGACCATCAGGCATAATTTTCTCAACTTTTTGTTCCCTTTGTGCAAACTCAGAGACATCTGTGCCTATCCTTCTTTATCTTTCATTCTGAAATCTCCTTTATTTCCTTTCATCAACCTTTTCACATCTCTTATTCTAACTTCTTAGCCTGAAGCTCATCCCAGGTCTGCTCTACCCCTCCAAAAGAAAAACTTTCCCTGCCTGCTAGTGAGGTTCTCTCCTCCTATTCTAGTATAATCAAGAATCATCCACTCTGCTTCCTCCTTCCTATTTTAATTCACTTCTCTGGCCTCTGTCACCATCATCATCACTTGACTCAGCTATTGCTAAGCTCATGAATGGCTTCCTATTTGCCACATGCAATGGACAGATGTATTTCAGTCCTTATTATCCTGAACTTCCCTTTGAGCTTGATGCGAAGAGGGAGTCTTTTTTGAAGTATAGCTTTCTTAACTCCATTGACACGACACAATTCTGGTACTTCTTGTTCTCCTTGATTACTCCTGTTTGTGTCCTCCAAGTTTCTCTTCCTCCACCTCTCTCCTAACTGTTGGTGTTTCCTTGGGATTTATCTCAGCCCTCTGTTCTTCTCACTTGATAAGGTCTCATTGGAGGATTTCAGCCAGTTCCATAGTTTGAACCACTGCCTCTATGCTGTGCTGACTTCTAACCCTTTACCTCCAGCCCCTAAGTTCTGCCACAGGCTTTAGACTTACATAGATATCTGACATATACACTTCAGACTCAGCAAGACCAACTTGAACGTGTTGACCATGCTTCTATTGTATTAGCTTTTTAAAAAAAATAGCTGCCTTACCTTTAGTAACTTACTAAAGTTAACTACCAAAGTGGTTACTTTAGTACTTACTAAAGTTACTTTAGTGGGTAACTTTCCTTTAGTCCCACCACCCAGATAAAATCAGTTTTAACCTTTTATTCTATTTTCTTAGAGAATTTATCAATGCTCATTTTTACATAGTTAGAATTTATAATATAAATTTTATATTCCTTTGCTTATTTTTTTCATTTTTATTTTTTTTATTTCAAAATATTAAAGGGGGTACAAATGTTTTTGTTACATGGATGCCTTGTATAATGCTTAAGTCAGGGCTTTTAGTGTGCCTGTCACCATAATAGTGTTCATTACATAGGTTAAGTTTTTACCTCTCATCCCCCTTATCCTTTGCTTATTATAGTGCACTATTTTCCTATTAAGAAAGCTTTGTAAACTTTAAGTTAATATACAATATGCTATAAAATAGATGTGCATTAATATTTAATCTCTCATTTGTTTTATATATTCTTTTTTTCTTTGCTGATATATGTTAAAGTAAATTCCAGATATCAGGTTATTTTACCCCCATTTGCTCCCAGCATACATCTGTTTTAAAAAATGGCCATTTTCTTTCATAATCACAGTGTGTTCATTACTTAACAAAGTTAGCAATACTTTCTTGAAATCGTCTAACACACAGTCCACAAATTCCCCTGATTGTCTCAAAAGTGTCTTTTTACTCTTAGATTTTTCAAATCAGGATTGTTTTATCTTTTTTTTTTTTTTAAAACAGTTACTGGTGTATCTGAAATGTTTACAGTCAACACTTCAGTTAGGTCTCTTTTCTTCTGATTCTTTCAATGGATCATCACCCTCTTAACTGGCATGCTGTCCAACTAGAAGCATAGAGTAGACACAGCTGTGACTGAGACATAATAGGGAAGCCCTGGGGGAGAAGGCCTACCAGGATTGAAGAAGAGCCAGTGATCAGGACACGGCTGCCACCCAGCAGGGGAAGAGTCTTGGACCTGAAACATGATAGTTTATCAGCACAGGGCTATTCCAGGGCAATACCATATTTCACATGTTAGGCATATTTTGATAAAACTGAAGGGAAGGTTAATATTGTCACTGAAACAATTATACTGTTTCTCTTTCTAGAACCTTTCTGGAGCCTTTTGTTATATTTTTATTTAATTTATACAGCAAATATTATTGGATGCTATGTCACAGGTACCATTCTAGTAAAAGTCTCTGCCCTCAAGAAGTGCACATTCTATGCGTAAAGTTAGGTAATAAACAAGATAAAATAAGTAAAATATATGGTATATCAGATAGTTTTAAGTGCTGTGCAGGAAAATACAGTATGGAAGAGGGATAGGGAATGTTGAGGGAATGGGTTGCAATTTTTTAAAGTGTGGCCAGGGAATGCCTTATGACAAGGTCATATTTTGAGTAAAAACCTGAAGGAGATGAGGGACTGAGCTGTGCAGATGTCTAGGAAGAGTCTCTAGGCAGAAGGAATGTCAAGTGTAAAGGCCCTCAGGCAGGAATCTGCCTGTTAATTTGAGAAATAGGAAGGAGGCCAGTGTCTTACATTAGTGACTTAGGGAAAGAGGAATAGCAGGTGAGGACTGGGAGGTGATGGGGGCCATTGTAAGGACTTTGGCTTTTACAGGCATATGAGGTAGGAGCCATTGGCAAGTTCAGAGCAGAAGAATGGCATTATCTAATTTGCTTTTTTTTTTTTTTTAAGACAGAGTCTCACTCTGTAGCCCAGGCTAGAGTGCAGTGGTATCATCATAGCTCACTGCAACTTTAAACTCCTGGGCTCAGGCAATCCTGCCTCAGGCTCCCAACTAGCTGGGACTACAGGTGTGTACCATCAAGCCAAGCTAGTTTTTAAATTTTTTGTAGAGACAGGGGTCTCACTATATTGCCCAGGCTGGTTTCAAACTCCTAGCCTCAAGCAGTCCTCCTGCCTTGGCCTCCCAAAGTGATGGGATTATAGGCATGAGCCACTGAACCCAGCCTAATTTGCATTTTAGTAGTCTTCCTCTGGCTGCTGTGTTGAGAATAGACTATAGTAGAGCAAGGGCAGAGGTGGGAACACTAGTTAGAAGGCCATTGTAGTAATCCAGATAAGCTAAATGTGGCTTGAACCAGAGGGATAGCAATAGAGGTTGGATTCTAGATATATTTTGAAAGTAGAGCCAACAGGATTTGCTAACATATTGAATGTGGGATATAAGAGAGAAAGCCTTTGGAAGGGGCTTACCAGTAATTTCTGAGTTATTCAAAGGTGGTAGCCATCACCACATCCGTATGTATGTGCATCCTAGTGGTCAAATTTTACTGCAACTGGATTTTAAAACAATACTTATTTGTTAACAAGCTCTAAACTTGATGAATAAGAGAAACAATAAAAAAGATAATCTTTTTTTTTTTTGAGACAGAGTCTCACTCTGTTGCCCGGGCTAGAGTGCCATGGCGTCAACCTAGCTCACAGCAACCTCAAACTCCTGGGCTCAAGCCATCCTCCTGCCTCAGTCTCCCGAGTAGCTGGGACTACAGGCATGTGCCACCATGCCTGGCTAATTTTTTCTATATATATATTTTCAGTTGTCCAGATCATTTCTTTCTATTTTTTAGTAGAGATGGGGTCTAGCTCTTGCTCAGGCTGGTCTCGAACTCCTGAGCTCAAACAATCCGCCCGCCTAATTCTCACAGATTATTCCTCTGTTCCAATCAGCCTCTTGTATATAGAAGCCTCAAACTTAATCTCTCTCATGAGCTCTCTTACTTAACCCCACCAGAATCTTCTACATGGAACATGCTAACTTGTAGAAAATATAATTAACTTTGTTATTCATAGATGTTAACCTATACAGGATAGGGTAGCCCTACTTTTAATAAAGAATCTAAGTCTTGTTCTTTGGTTTTATAATAGAATTCAGTTTTATGATGTATTCATGTATAATCTAAAGCAGGTAGGTTTCCCTTTAATCAGCCACACGAAGTATTTTTATTCCAGGGAGAGAATAAAGAGAGAGAGCTATTCAGAAATTTTGGGATGCCTGCAGCTTTCATGGCAAGAGATAATAGAACAGACTAGGTATCACTCATTTATTCATTCATTCAATGAACATTTATTGAGCACCTGGTATATGCCAGACTTTGGAAATATTAATACTACATTGAGCAAAGTTGACAAGGCCCTGTCCTTGGTCACAGAGCTTACAGTCTCAGGGTATTGTGTATTTCTTTTTACATTAAATTGAACAATCAGAAAGTAATCGTAGGAGAGCCAATATTATAGAATGATTGAAATGTGACCCTTTGAGTCAGATAATGGTGAGTTTGAATTTTGAGTTTTAAATTTCTAATTCTGTGACCTTGGGTGAGTAATATAATCACTTGGAGCCTTAGTTTCTCTTCATGTTTAAAATGGAACCTATGTTACAGCCTTGTTGAGAGGATTAAATAATATGTGTAAAGTGCTTTAGCATAGCGCTTGGAATGTTGTATTTGAGGTCAGTTATTTCTTTTAACCTATTTGGACCTGAAAACAACAATAATACTAAGAAATGTACACATGTACATACACATATACACTCAGCTTTGAGATTGCCTGGCTGTGCTGGGATCCAGAAAGACTTTGTCATGATCATGTTTGAGGAAAAAACCTGGAAGTGGGTGAAGGTATTCAGGAATAAACTTGGGAGGATTCTTACGATGCTATACACTGGTTTCTGTCACTAGATGGTGAACTCTTGAAGCCAGACTCTGTGTCTCCTTCAGTCTGGTAACCCTGCCGAGGGGCTGGTGGTAGACACCAACCATATCTTTGTTGAGTGGGTGTCTAAAGACTTTCACGGCAATTGCTGGAACCATGTCACCATCTATGGGTTGTTGGAACCTGCCCAGGCTTAGGCTTCTTACAGCTGATCACTGTTGCTTCACAAGCCCCTCCATAGCCTAAATCCATGGGTCTGTTAGATTCAGGGCTTCCTGGAATCAGAGAATGCAAGGCAAGATCCTATAGTGCTCTGCCCCATGCATGCTCAAGCTGTGTTACAAAGAGCATTTGGCTACTCTGGTATTTTCCTGGGCAGTTTCTTAGGAATGTTTCCTCAGTTGTGGGTATCCCCATCTGAGTGTCTCCTTCCTAAATCCTGTACCTCAGCATATTCCTGCTCCTTCTGAACAGCCAACCACATTGCTCAGAATCAGATATCCCTTCAAATCTCTATACCTTGATTATTCTCTCAAATGACTTGCTGATCCTTGATTGACTACAGTAAGGAATGCTTTTCTGTGTTTGTCATTTTGTTTTGTTTTTTTTTCGTTAAACAGGTTCTCTAATTGAACAGCTAACTACAGAAAAATATGAGTGCATGGTATGCTGTGAATTGGTTCGCATCACAGCCCCAGTGTGGAGTTGTCAGAGCTGTTATCATGTATTTCATCTGAACTGCATAAAGAAATGGGCAAGGTCTCCAGCATCTCAAGCGGGTGAATTATTTTTCTCTTCTGAGTAGTTAATTCTTATTCATTTGATATGTTCAGGTTTAAACCTACCTTTAAAAATACTGTTTAATTCCACTTAAATATTTTTGTCTGCAAAGAGAGTGTGTTACCTTAATCATATGTTTCAGATGACCAAAATTCAGCTATAGATCTTAAATAAACTAGCTAAACATAACAGTATTAAATTATATTTAGGTTGTGATAAAATCAGTTACTTTTATTGAAAATGTTAGCATTTATTTACTTTTCTCCAACATACTGATTTTATTTCCTTTGGATATATACACAGTAGTGTGATTACTGTATCGTATGGTAATTCTATTTTTAATTATTTTTTTCTTCTTTTTTTATTTTTTTTAGAGACAGGATCTTCTTTCTATGTTGCCCAGGCTGGTCTCAAACTCCTGGGCTCAAGTGATCTTCCTTCCTCAGGCTCCCAAAGTGGTGGGATTACAGGCGTGAGCTACCACGCCTGGCCCTTTTTGCATTTTTAAAGTTTTATTTTTATGCGTACATAATAGTTCTGCATATTTATGGGGTACATGCGATATTTTGATACAGATATACACTGTTTAATGATCAAATCAGGGTACTTGGGATATCTGTCATCTCAAACATGTATCATTTCTTTGTGTTAGGAACATTCCAATTTCTCTTTTCAAGTTATTTTGAAATATACAAAAAATTATTCTTAACTGTAGTCACCTTATTGTGCTACCAAACACTAGATCTTATTCCTTTTACCTAACTATATTTTTGTACCCATTAACTAGTCCCTTTTTTTTTTTTTTTTTTTTGAGATAGGGTGTCACTCTGTTGCGTGGGCTAGAGTACAGTGGCCTCATCATAGCTCACTACAATCTCAAATTCCTGGGTTCAAGCAGTCCTCCTGCCTTAGCTTCCTGAGTAGTGCATGCCACTATGCCCAGCTAATTTTTCTGGTGTTTTTTTGTTGTTGTTGTTTTGTTTTGTTTTTTTGGTAGAGACGGGGTCTCACCATGTTGCTCACGTTGGTCTCAAACTGCTGGCCTCAAGTGATCCTCCTATCTCAGCCTCCCAAAGTACTAAGATTAAGGCCTGAGCTACCACACCTGTCCACTAACCACTCTTTATTGTCCTGCACTCTACTTCCCACTACCCCTCCCACCCTCTGGTAACCATCATTCTACTTTCTGTCTCCGTGATATTAACTTTTTTAGCTCTCACATATGAGTGAGCACATGCAGTAATTATCTTTGTGTGCTTGACATCTTTCATTTAACATAATGTCCTCCACTTCTATCCATGTTGTTACAGTAGCTTTTATGTAAGTAGCAACTATAGAAAACATTTCTTATATACTTTGCTTTTGAAATTTATGGAAAGCAATTATTTAATTTACCTTTAGGATATTGAAGTTGCTTCTGCCTTTCACAAATCTTCTCTATAATATATTGTAGGCTTTTCCCAAAATATACTAGTATTCTATTCTATGGATAATGGAAATGTTATTAATAGTATGCTTTCTAAACTATTGATCTCTAATTCAAAATGTATAGGTTTTTCTGGATATACTCAAATATTTTGGCCAGGCGCAGTGGCTCATACCTGTAATCCCAGTACTTTGGGAGGCTGAGGTGGAAAGATTGCTTGAGGCCAGGAATTTGAGATGAGCCTTGGCAATATAGTGAGACCCCATCTCTACAAAAAAATTTAAAAATTAGCCAGGTGTGGTAGCACATGCCTGTAGTCCCAGCTACTCAGGAAGCTGGGGTAGGAGGATTGCTTAAGCCCAGGAGTTCAAAGTTGCAGTGAGCCATGATCATACCCCTGCACTCCAGCCTGGGCAACACAGCAAGAACCTGTTTCTAAAAAGTAAAACTAAAACAAAATTTTACCCTATTTTTTTGAGCCAAGATTCAGATAATGTTGACATTAGAAAGAAAACAAAATGGATACGCACTTGATTCACTGTATCTTCTAAAAGTCCTTATAAATATAATCCCAAGTGCAGTATTTAAGCAAAGCATTCAGTGTTGTGAATTTGCTTCTGTTTTCGGGGGGGGGGGATTTGTTTCTTAAATGTCTGTTATACTTAACATTGAAATTACTACGCCTGCTTCAATATTGTAGCTTCTTATAGATTTAAATTTTTAAAGATTACATGTGCTTTTTGAAAGAAAATTATTTGGCTTATTCCCATTTTTCTTGACAGATGGCCAGAGTGGTTGGAGGTGCCCTGCCTGTCAGAATGTCTCTGCACACGTTCCTAATACCTACACTTGTTTCTGCGGTAAGTTTGTTTCTGTACACTGGAGTCTCTTTCACTTCATGTATTGAACTTCAGTTCCCAGTCCAGGAGAGGTGGTCTGCTGGGCATGTTTTAGAAGTTACTAAGACTTCAAAGCTGTAAGAGCCTGCAAGACCATACTCATGTGGTCCATCACATAGCTAGCGTCACAGCCTTTGTGCCCTTCACAGACTGGTCTGGAGATGGGCCTTCTCATCATGCCAACCAGGCTCATACAGCTTCTGAGCTGTGGTGCTGGTCTCCCTGGTCTTAGCTTGAGACTAGAGCCAACCAGGTGGCTGAGACAGGTATGGACATGAGCTTCCCTCACCCCTAGCTGTAACAGCTTTGATATTCCGGATTTGAGCAGCATGAGTAAAAAGTAAAAAGTGGTGTGTTTTGTAATCCAAGAAATAAGTCATTGGCATTTGTAATACACAGAGAGATTTTCTATAAACCAGCCTTACAAACTCTATCCTTGCATCCTCCCTCTTTACAGAATACTTCTTCCTGTTTTTGAATAGCTCAGTTCCTCTATATATCAGGAAAAATTTTCCATCATCCAGATCCTTATTCCTACTGCTAGCCTGTTTTTTGCATGTCTTTTTTTTTTCTTTCCTGCCTGTCTTTTAATGACTAACCTTCTCCATCTAGTTGTTGATTTTTCAGATTTTGTTTCTTAACCATTGGTTTCCCTTCTTGAACCATTGCATTTTTGCTCTGTCCTTGTTGCCAGACTGAAACTGTATTATTCAGAAGTCATCAGTGACCTCTTCCTAACCATATCTAGGGCTGATTTAAGGGTTCATAACCTTTTTGGCAGCATGGCAGCCCTTGACACCTTTGACCACCCTTCTTGAAATGACTAGCTCTTCTTGCATGCTCTCCTTATTTTTCTAACCAATCAGCTCATATTTCTCCTTTCCTGTTACTTAGCAGCTTTCACCAAGAGTTAGTCATTACTGTAAACTCTTCTAGATTCAGTACCTCAGTGAACTCATTGACTATCAGAGTGTCTTCCACCTCTTCTTTAAATTCTCATCTATTGTATCATTTAAGATCTGACCCGAAATGCCTATTCCAGAGGAAGCTTCCTTTTGTTATCCCCTCTCTCGCTTTGGCTGCTCTTTTACGTGGAATCTGTTGGTCTTATATATTTTACTGTCAAATCTGAGGCTTTTTGTTTGTTGGTTTGTTTTGTTGGGTTTTGTTTTTTTGAGACAGACTCTCACTTTGTTGCCCAGGCTACAGTGCAGTGGCATCATCATTGCTCACTGCAACCTCAAACTCGTGGGCTCAAGCGATCCTCCTGCCTCAGCCTCCCTAGTAGCTGGGACTATAGATGTGTGCCACCATGCCCGGCTGATTTTTTCTGTTTTGGGGGTCTCACTCTTGCTCAGGCTGGTCTCAGAGCTACTGTCCTCAGGCAATCTTCCCACCTTGGCCTCCCGGAGTGCTGGGATTAGAGGCGTAAGCCACTGCACCCAGCCAGGCTGTGATTCTTTATGGAAATTAGTTTGATGGCTGTATGTGAGTATTTTGGTGCCTAAACAGCTTGGGGACTTAAAATAATACAGATGAAGAATAATAAAGGTCTATAATGAGTGGGCTAGAAAGGAAAAGGTAAACAGGAATTAATAGCAAAGGAAAAAGGAGGAACGCAAATGTGACTCCAAAGTTTCATGCTTTTGGAACTGGTGATACCAAGGAAAAGAGCAGATCAAAAGAACAAGGTTTGGTGGGAACAGTGAATTCAGTTTAGAAATGTTGAGTTGGAGGAGTGGGCAGGACATTCAGTGATAGATGTCCAACAGGCACGTAGAAATATTTGAAGATCAGGACGTAGGGATGATAGCCACAGTTGAGGGGAGTGGATGAGAACCTAGTGGGTAAAAAAGGATAAGAAGTGAAGAAGGGATGTGATACAGAACCCTGAAGGGAAAAGGAAAAAACCCATCATGTGGAGTCAGGGAAAAGAAGTGGAGCCATTGGAAGTTGTTAGGGGAAAACCAGGGCACTGTGTTGGAGCAAGAAAGCACAGAGGCAGGGAGGCTTTCATATAGTCTGGAGCTGCAGTGTTGCCAGTAGAGAGAAAAGAGCAGGAGTGGGAGAGGAGATGAGGTGAGAGAGACTGTGTAGGAAAAGTTGACAAGATTTGGTGATTAAGTAGAATGTTGAAAGAAGAGGAGTCAGCGATGATTAGTTTTTGGGTGTGACTCTGACAGTGATGCTGACAGAAGTAGGGAACACTGAAGGAGGGGTTGGGTTGTAGATGGAAGATGTGAACTTTGGCTATGGGTAAAATCAGTTTGAGATGATTGTGAAACCCTAAGCAGAGATGTGCAGCCCACGTTTGGACAAGTGGGACTGAAACTGAGGATTCAGGACAAGGCAGAAACTGTAGATTCGGGAACCAGTGACCTTTGGCGTATTGAACCTCTCAGCATGAATAAAATTTCTGAAAGAGACAGTACAGAGAGAAAAACAGAGGCCTTGGACTGGGGAATGACTGTCTTTTAGTGCGCAAATTGCCCAGGTGAGGATGAATTCCTCAAGGGCAAAGAGGAATCTGTGCCCGTTTTACTCTTCCTTCCTCTGCACTAGGTGCATGGAAGATACTCAGTCCAGATTTGCAGAGTGACATTGATTATAAAATTATAGCCCTTTTGTACGTACTTTACAGCTTTTGAATAGGCGAGTTCCTACTACAGAGGGCATTTATGTTCCTTCCATCTCTTACTGTCTGCTCCCCTTCACCTAGTATTCTTCCCTTATTCCCTCCTCTGATCTTTACAGCAGCTTTTTCCATATCCGTCTCGAGGCCGTTTACAAAAAGCTTATCTTGTAGGTATTTGTCTCAGATTAAATGTGTCCATTAGTCAAAATGGCATTTTCATAAATAAAAATAACTTTTTATCTATCTTTCCTGGGTAATCTAGAATTTAAGATTTATCATACTCAGTGAAGCTGTTGATAAATAACATTACATTCATCTTTTTATTTTAGAATGTGAGATAATACATTTGTTGAACTAATAAAAACCACACTAACGTTTCTTGCTGCCTAGCTATACTGTACTGTTTCATTAATGTTGAGGATGTGGTTGAAGTTTGTACCATTGACTGTCTGATCTGATATGTTTTAGGCAAGGTAAAGAATCCTGAATGGAGCAGAAATGAAATTCCACATAGTTGTGGTGAGGTTTGTAGAAAGAAACAGCCTGGCCAGGACTGCCCACATTCCTGTAACCTGTAAGTTGGAACGCTAGACCACTTGGGATTCCTGGTGGATATGCTTTGCTGGTGGCTTTAAGTACACATATCTGGTTAACATGTAACTTATCAGGGTGAAGGGTGATATGGGACCATTTACTGAGCACTTACTCTGTGCCGGGCACTCTACATAAGTTAATTTGTTGAGTCATTACCACAACCCAGTGATGTATAGTTATTTATCATTTCCATTTACAGATGAGGCTTTGAAAGGGCAAGCATCTTGCCCAATGTCACAGTGCTAGGCCATGGTGAAGCAGTGGTTTCCAAAGCCAGTGCTCCTTCCACTGTATTACACTGCTGGCTTCTAAGAAGAAATGAGACTCATATATTTTATCCCCCAGTGATATGCAGGTCCAAAGAGAATGCATAGAACAGCCTTCTGTCTGGAGAAAGGCAATTGTTTAAGGTCCTGTCAGACAGTGTTTTGAGAATGTGAATCTTTTCCCTACAGTAAATAGCAAGCTTTAGAATGTATCCAGTCAGCTTCTAAATAATAAGAGAAATGCACAGTAATAGAGAAGCAATTGATCAGTTACAATCCTGGGTTCTGAACAGCTATAGTTTTAAAATTTTTCCAGGTGATTCCAATATGTAGCCAGTGTTACAACCACTGCTCTAAAAATTAAGAAAACCTGAGAGTGAGTCCAGGCTTCTGGGATATTTGAAACAACCTAGAGTCACCCGCATTGACCAGCAGTTTATCTGTCAGTCTAAAGTTATTTAAATGTGCAGCCATGAAAATTGTTTCACCTGAAAGGTGAAAGGGTTGGGACATATGTGAAATACAACTACTGAATAATGATACTCATCTTGAAAGAAACATGCTTAACCTTCTGTCTACTGTCCGTCAAAATGGGTCACCTTAAAAGACTAGGCACTTGTTCCTGGGTTGTTTTCAGTGTTTAAAATCTTATTTAAAGATTATTAGAGCTGGTTTAGGAGTCCCATTAAAAAAAAAACTAAAAAACCCAGACATACCACTTTATAGATAATGCTTGTATTTATATCAAATTCTATTACTGACCTGATTAATTAGACTTGGCTCTGATTGACTTTTAATTCCTAAAGGATTGTGATTTTTCCATCACTTAGAATGCTCCCTCCCCCCAAAAAGTTGTAGAAGTTCCCAAAATGTTTTAACTAGTGGTATTTCTGTACCAGTGTGTAATTTACCAGGGTGTCTGCTTTGAAGAGGACAGTATTTATTTGAATATTCAGATTCCGTTTTGTAATTTTTTTTCTATTGGTCTCTATAACATAGCTCCTATAAAAAGCATTCTATTCAGGGATCTAATTCTGACCTATAGCATATCACTCAGCTCAGTTCTTTCCATGGCCCTGTGTTCTGTCCCTGTGTTACTTACTAGCATGCCTCCCCTCATGTCAGCCTTCTTTTCACTGTTCCCATTGTTAAACCAGTGCCTGATTATTACTTCACTAGCCGATGAGAAAATGTATGTACTTCTCATGGACCTAGTAGATTTGAGCTCCGTTAGTTTGCTTAGATTCTGATGTTCTATAGGACCGTATTGGCCATCCTGCCGTTCACCTGAGTAGCAAGCTATTTTTATGCCCACACACTGCTATAAGTGAGCCGAGACCATATTTGAAAATGTCATCTTTGACTGCCAGACCCAAATAAAAACAGTATTCTGGTTGGGCTTTATTTTTCTACTTAAATATTATGAAGTGATAATGATGTCACTTTTTTCTTCATAAAAATATCGTTGATGTCTTTTAAAAATAGTTTAATCAACTTTAGACAAATACAAAGACATTTTATAGTAGCTTTATTTGTTGCTCATTCATAATAGGACCCAGTTGAAACAGCTTTGTTCAAGTTTAGATTCATGTGTATGGTCTATTCATTGAAGCCTTTCTTTTTCAGTCTCTGTCATCCTGGACCTTGCCCACCCTGCCCTGCCTTTATGACTAAAACATGTGAATGTGGACGGACCAGGTAACGTTAGAATTGCACTCTAAAGAAGACCTTACTCAGTTTCCACATGGATGATTTTCCTGTGAATATTTTTTCTTTTTTTTTTTCTTTCTTTTTTTTTTTTAATTTTGAGACAAGGTCTTGCTCTGTTGCCCAGACTGGAGTCCAGTGGCACGATTGTAATTTACCGCAACTTCAAACTCCTGGACTCAAGCAATCCTCCCACCTCAACTACAGACATGTGCCACCATGCCCAGCTAATTTTTAAACAAATTTTTGGAGAGACAGGATCTTGCTATGTTGCCCAAGCTGGTCTCAAGTGATCCTCCCACCTTGGCCTCCCAAAATGTTGGGATCACAGGTGTGAGCCACTGCACCCAGCTGTGAATTTCTGAAGTAAAAGGTTCCTAGGTAGATACAAATAAATGATAGATATAAATAGTACTTTTCTATAAATAGTAGTTTCCTGTACTTCTCCAATCCTGGTTTACAATCTTATAAGTCAGCAGACTCCAACCTTTTTGGCGCTAGGGACCGGTTTCATGAAAGACAGTTTTTCCATGGACTGGGGTGGAGGTGGGGGTGGGGGTCTTGCGGAGCTCTGCAGCCTGGGGGTTGGGGACTGCAGTTATAAGTGATTAAGAAGTTGTGTACACAGTGAGATTGTGAGCTTACCCATTTCAGGTGAAATGGCAAAGCCACAGCAATTGTTTTAGCCTCTAGTGGGTGACAGAACCAGGAGTTGAACTCACGTCTGTTAAGGTCCAAGAGGCAGGGATCATTTTCCTGTGCCTAGCACAGTAACTGGCATCTGGGAGGTTTTCAGTGAATGTCGTTGAATGAAAGATTAAGAGACCCCAGAATGCACCCTCTTTTCATTATAATACAAGTTCTCTGGCATCATCAGTGCAAGGATCACTGATAGCTGTGGAGTGCCTCTGAGGCCCAGTAAGATATAAAAATGATTTCTGAACCACGAGATGAGATGGATCATGTAGATTTTCAGTGGTGTGTGTTTGTTCAGCATTTACTGACCTTAGCGTGGCCTGAGATTCACATGCTAGGGTTCTGGGTCACAAAAGTCAGATACTGGCTCTGCCACTGACTGGTTGTTGATCCTGGGCAAGTTGCTTGGTCTCGATGAACCTCATTTTTCTTTTCATACAGTAGAAAAATAATAGTTTCCACCTCAAGGGGTTGATGTTAGCCACAGTGCTAGGCAAAATGATAGCACGATAGGTCAATGTTAGCCATTATGCTGAGTACTGCAAACTGATCGTCTATGCATTTAACATAAATACATAGTTGACATGGGAGTAGGGGACAGAATAAAACTCTTCTTGTAGGACAGTAGACTCCAAATGCTAAGCCATTACCCTGGAAACAGACCTGAAGATAATTGTCTAAAAATACTGGCCTCATATCCTTCTCTAGCCAGGAAGTTGGCAAAATCAGGATATTTAGTAGAATAAAACTAGAATGATTTCCCCACCCTGAATCAAAGTCACATACAGTATGTTCTAAGTATTGTAGCTGCATAAAAAGCCAAAATGCTGGTGTCAGGAAAAGCCACTGTGCTTTCAGTGTGGGTATGTCAGATATGGGTACATTATAGCTGCCCTTCCCTCTCTGTCTGAAAGGTACTGTGGGAGCTCCAGGCAGAGCTAGGCATAGAACCCAGATCTTCTAAACCTTCCTCCAGGGCTTTTTCCCCATAGAGCAAGGTGCTCTATGGAACTCAAGAGACGATATCACATAAAAAAAGTACTGAAGAATAGCCTTTGTTTCCTCACTGGTCAGAAAATAGGGGAGAGAAAGGCAGGATGGAAAATAAGGAGAAAGAAGAAAGTGGAGAAAGGGAGAGTAATTGAGGAAATAAGAATTGGAGGCAGGAGACATATAGAAAAAATGGAGGAAATGAGGTTAAGAGAAAGGTTTAGTAGGGTTTGAGGGGAGGGTTTGAGCTTCAGTGTTAATTTAGCAGTCCAGCAAGAACTATTGAGACGGATGCGTCTTCACATCTGTTGTCTTTACAGGCACACAGTTCGCTGTGGTCAGGCTGTCTCAGTCCACTGTTCTAATCCATGTGAGAATGTTTTGAACTGTGGTCAGCACCGCTGTGCTGAGCTGTGCCATGGGGATCAGTGTCAGCCTTGCCGGATCATACTGAACCAAGGTAAGTGGTGAGCACACCAGCTAGCAATGCTTGTGTACTTTTCTGAAACCTTATTCGTGGTTGTCGTGATACACATGAATTGGTCTCAAACCTGGAGTCACAGAGATTCTATTCAGCTCTGGTACCTTGAGTGGAGAGAACTAGAGATAGAATGCTTAGATGGTTTTTATCATTTTGCTTACATAATACCAGTATAGGTCAAAGTCCTATATAAGTTGGACTATAGATTTTAAAATGCTCTTTTAAAATCAGCATGGTACTGGCACAAAAACAGAGCCATTGACCAGTGGAACAGAACTGAGAACCCAGATATAAAACCATCCTCATATAGCCACCTAATCTTTGACAAAGCAGACAAAAACATACACTGGGGAAAAGAATCCTTATTCAATAAATGGTGCTGGGAAAACTGGATAGCCACATGTAGAAGACTGAACCAGG
>RJWJ010032589.1:0-18455 GCA_004363605.1 Indri indri
AGCGTTGAATGTTCTTCAAAACCATAATTTTTATCTGTGCACATACACATGCATCCATCCCCCCATGCATCCGCCCATCCAACAGATATTTCCTTCGTGCTTCTTAGGTCCCAAGTCCCGTGCTAGGTGCCAGGGATGCAGTGGTGAGCACAGATAGACCTTATCTCCTACTTTTACAGAGCTCACGGTCTAGCAGGAAGTATTGAGGGATAATTAATTATTATAACATTGTCTTAGCTTGGGCTGCTATAACAAAATACCATAGATTGGGTGGCTTAAACAACAGACATTTATTTCTCACAGCTTTGGAGGCTGGGAAGTACAAGATCAAGATGCTGGCAGATTCGGTTCTTGGTGAGGCCGTCTTCCTGGCTTGTAGATGGCCACCTTCTTGCTGTATCCTCACACGGAGGAGAGAGGAGGCTCTGATGTCCCTTTCGATTCTCACATAGGCACCACCCTCGCGACCTCATCTATTCCTAATTACCTCCCAGAGACTTCACCTCCAATTACCATCGCATTGAGGATTAGGGTTTTTCTCAACATATGAATTTTAGGGAAGGGACACAAACATTTGATCCATAACAAACATCGTATGCTAATGATTTACTAGGGGGTAAATAGAGGCTGTGTAGACACACACATAGAAGAGACCCATCACTGCCCTTGGAGTGGTGAGGAAAGGCTTTCCAGAAAAAGTCAGTCTTAGTCTTTGAAGTCATCTCTTTGGAGGAAGCTTGAGGAATCCTGATCTACCAGCTATCTTGGAATGGTGGGTAGTCTTCTGAGAAATGTGTGCTTGAACGAGATGGAAGGAAAAGAAATTAGTAGTTACTGTTAGTGGCAGACCCCAAATATGGCTGTCTGTGTTATCATCAAGACTGTCTTCCTAACATGGGGCACTTTAGCAACTAAAGTGAGGCACTGCAGAGAGAAAAGCAGGCAGACTCGTTTGGAGATGTTGGATTTATTCCTGAAATAGGCGGCAATGTTCCGAAGAGAATTCCCTCCCTTGACTTAAGGGCACATCCTAGGAGGGGTCATATTTGGAGGTGCTCTTGTTTTTGAAGGTTCAGCAGCACTGTTTTGAAATCCTGGCACCTCTTTGCTTGCCAGCGACCTTCAAGGGCAGTGCTCAAGGTACATGTGGGTCCACATGACTGTTGGATTAATGTAGAAAAGGCTCCCTCCCTTGTAAGAGGTGAGTTGACTCAACATTTTAGCAAGGGCAAAACTCAGGCCCAACACCATCCCAAGTTCTGAGCACGCAAGGCCGCCACCTTCTTCCTTTTGCCTGGTTGCCAGTGTGTGTGTTTTTACGTGTTTCCCCTGAGGAATGCGGAGGCAGGACGAGAGGTGGCTATGGTGATGAACTCGCTGCAGATCGGATCTTACATGTTTATGTCTGACAGCTGAGCTGGGCTTAGAGTTGTGTATCTGCAACAAGAGAGTAGTGGCGCCAAATGCTCTTTGTCGTAAATCCTCTCCAAGTGGTTGCAATGGAAGTTGGCCCCCTTTGTTCCTTGGATGTTCAGGGGATGGAATTGGTCAGGGACACCCTTGTGGGGACTGTTGGTCTGTAGTACATTTGTCACCACGAGGGTCTCTGAAGTTGCTGCAAGGTAGATCAGTGGGTCAAAGCCACCTCCCAGCGGTGAACAGGGCAGCCACATAGAGGTGTAAGTGATGTGGAGAAAGCTCAGCACTATATTATGTCCATCACAGGGAAAAGCATAATCCAGTTCATGAAACGTATCCGTCTATGTATTTCTTCTTGACTTTTTATCTTTATCCAAGTTGGGCAAGCATATAAAAATGCTGACTGCATTTGCTCCTTAGTGTGGAATGCAGTGCTTTATGAAATGAAATAAAAATGACTTTTCATTAGCAAAGGCCTGCAAGCAAGGCAGAAACTAGCAAAATTTGCATTTCTTTACCTTCATCAGTAAAATGTGGGAGTTAGCCCTACCCTGTAGGGTTTGCTGTTAGGATTAAATTAGAGAGCACATGTCCTTAACCTACTGCCTGCTGTATAGTAGGCACTCAATAAATGGAAGCTGTTATTTTTATTGATACAATAGCTAATTTTGATTCAGGGTGCAAAGTGCTTTACATGTATTAACTCTGTTAATTGATTTGGTATGCTCTGGATCAAGTGTATTTTGGTCTTTAATCAGAGATGGAGGTGTCGATGAGAATGCAAGCTTGTGCCTTGCTCACCTTCCTGGGGGCAGCTGCTGTCCTGGTGATGAACAGCCAGAGAAGTGTTTTATAACCAAATGAGAGAATCATGCAAATGCAAATTTCTAGTTCAGTCTCTAGATTGCTTTCTAAAATACAGTAATATTATTGTAAAGTGATCCAAAGTTTTATTTTTAAGAGGGTCTTGTGCCCCAGTTAGAGGGAGAATTCTTATTTCATATGGCCACGGTGCTCAAAAGATTGCTCCTAATATAGGTCTTATACCACAGACTCCCCAGTGGGTTCGATTTATTTAGACTTCCTTTGAGGCTAACTGGCTGCGATAGGCAATTTTTAGCCTTCATCCCAGAAATGATGCCTTAAGAAACTGTCCTCTGTTCTATACTGCAGGCTTTGTGATGAGTTCATACTTTCAGTACCATTCAAAAGGGCCTATTAAATTGGAGTTCAGGGTACCTAGATTCTTGATTTGATCGTGTAAGTCTTGAAATTTTGTCCAGGAGGCATAGAAAAACTCTTCAAAGTTTTGAGTGTTTAATCTGTTTGAACAGAGTCTCAGAAAGGGGTTAGCTAAAGAATATCAAACTCTGATATAAACAGTTTATCAAAAACCAACAGAGGATGTCTCTTAAATACACAACCACCTGGAGCACTCAAGGTTTGCAGAAAACAGCTGAAGACCTGTGGGATGGATTCAATTTCTTATGGTTGGTGGAAAGTTATGGCTATCTGGGTGATATTATTGGGGGAGGAAGCTTATATCCGTCTATCTGTCTGTCTGTCTATCTATCTTGTGTGAAAATGACCAGAGCCAAATGTGTTGTACAGATAAAGGGCAAGAGTGTGATGCCCTGGGTCAGTGCTGTGTTCCTTCTGTGGGACCTGGGCAATGGTGTTGGATGAACCTCACCTGCTACATACTCAGCAGGCGTGAAGGACAGTAAGGTTTTTTCAGTCATTATTCAGTGATGACTTTCACGGACACACAGCATGCAGCCACACAGCCCCTTTACTCTACCCCACCCCCCTAAGCAGGCCTTATCAGGTCATTTGGTTCCCTTTGACTTCTGCATAGAAAAACCTTTGGGATTTGCAGTGACTGGTACCGTCCTGTACCAGGCAAAGCTTCTGGTCTGTTTTTCACATTTGCCTTTCAGGATGAAGTGAGTCTGGCAGTGATTTCTTGATTCCTAGGAAGATCCATAAGGTTCAAATGGAATAATACCTTAGGGGAATAATATTTTATTCTGATGGAAGGTGTATTGTTAACAGAGAGCAAAGAGAGGGGACTGCAAGAGCTCCAGTTGTTGGAAAGAATGAGAAAAACTCCATTTCCTTCCAACTTGACAGAGATTGTATGAGAATCATTAGTTATAAATGAGGTAGAAACACACTGACCTCTTTAAAGGAAACAGTATCTATCCAGCCTATTCCCGCAGTACCAGCTGGGTTGCGTGTGCCCCTTAAAGCATTTGTGCATCTAACCTGCCTGCAGCTCCCCATGTGCCTGCTGCTGCATGTCTGCTGGGCAAGCTCCTGCTCATCCTTCACGATCACGGCAGGCTTCTCTTTCTCTGGGCAGCCTTCCTTGACCCTCTCCTTCCACAAGCGGAGCTGATTTGCAACTCCTTTGCATACCTGCTGACCTCGAACATAAATATTTATTACAGTTCTCATCCCCACGTCCCCAGTGCCTCGCCCTGTGCCTAGAACAAAGTGGGCATCAGGGCTGATTGGTTTGTGTGGGCACCTGCTGTCTGGTCTGTGAACTTCCTAGTAATGGGGAACATGTTCTATTCATCTCTGTGTCCTCAGCAAATAGCACATACCCGAATCATAATTATAGATGATCAATTATGATTAATCGAATGGACGGATTCAGCACAGTGACCTGGTAGGAGAACGGGCTGGTGTTGGATCACAACCTCCATGAACAGTCCCCTCACTGGGTCCTGTCGTAAGCTCTGATCAGCAAGATGGAGCTGCGGGTGAGAGGAAACCAGTAGTTTGTATGGACATAAGGGGAGGGAGGGGAACGGAGGGAGAGGGAGGAAAAGTCTCTGCTAATCACCAGTCCGCAGTAGGCCATGTTTCCCTTTGTTTTCTTGGGAGACAAGAGAGGCTCCTGTGATCAAGGTGCCCTGTGGCTGTTGTGAAGGTGGAGCTTGACCCAAGACGTGGGGCTGGCAGAGGGAAGGGACGAGCAGCTGGCCCCCAGGATGTTCCGCTCACAGCTCTGAATGGTTTTAGGTGGAGGTGAATGAAATCTATCTGCTGGGGTTCCTGGCAAATAAAATGACAGCAACAACAAAAGTGAACATTCTTTGCTTACTAACGTGATTCTGGGCAAATGCCCACTTCCCTTTTAAATTACCCACTAAGTTCCCTAAAATGTCCAGATGGCAATTTGAGGGTGAATAATTTATAACAAGGTATCTTATGCATTATGCAGAGCAGATTTAAATTACAAATTGACCTCACTTGGCAGTCTACCTTCATTCATAAGTGGGCTTCGTGGTGGTGGGTTTGACAGGCTAATTTGGGGCTGAGTTAGTGGTGGGCAGACGGAGCGGCATGGCCGGCCTGGTCCAACGTGCACGGACATGGTGGAGCAAGTGGAAGAGGTCCCAGAGCTTGGGTGCTTTGACTCTGATGAGCCCGTTCTCTGAGGGTGAGCTCTGGGCAGGGCCAGGCACCTCAGTTACTGTCTTAGGAGTGCACAGATTCCTCCCGACAGGAGGGTGGTGGAGATAAGTTAAGGCTGGAAGAGCTGAGCCTCTCCTGCAGTCTGACTACCCAGGAGGAATGTGTTCCACTCCCCCAGCCGGTGTGTCTGAGGTAGGCACACTCCTGGGCTGGCATCGGGTCCATTTGGCCTGTGTGTTCAGTAGCTGCTGCCCAGAGCAGTCTTGATTCTTTGAGAGGGAGGCATGCAGGCCCCCACGTGGGGGTGGGCTATGGCCTAGGCCAGAGGAGGAGAGGGGAGGTCTGAGGGCAAGAGAAGCTGTAGAAAAGGGTGGTATTGGGGGGCGTTGGGGATAAAGTCTGAAGTGTTTACAGGTGCATCGAATGGCTCAGATCTTTAAAGCAAACTGGGCGAAAGAGTGTGGCAGGAACGCTGGGACCATTCCAGCACCGCTACAGGGTGATCATTACAGACATCTGCCGTGTCCAGCCCCACGCCAAGCCCTCATCCTGCGTGACTTCGTTGGCTTCTCATGGCAGCTCTTTGAGATGATGTTGTCCTGTTCTCCCATTTTAGAGGTGGGAACTAAGACTTAGAGTGAGTCACTTGCCCAAGGTGACGTAGTCAGTAAGTAAGACTCGAAAACAGGTTGTTTGATTAATAAAATATTTACTGAGTGTCTCCTCAGGGCTGGTCCTTTCCTGGGTGCTGGGATACAGAGGGAACAAGGCTGGCAGGTCTCTGTCTTCAGAAAGGCTACATTCTGGCGGCTGAGACACAAAATAAAGCTGTCAACAAACAAAGCAGCTGACATCTGCAGCTGATGCCCAGGCCCTTACACTTAAACTATGTGCTATTATGGATTCACTGGATGGTCTGTTCAGCAAATATTGATCAGAAGCCTGTGCTGTGTAAAACTCTCTGCACCATGAGAGGTATACACAGCGGTGGATACCACTGAGTCCTAACTTCAGGTGCTCAGAGTCGGGGTGGTGGGGAGAAGCAGAGCACACAGGTGACCCAGGGCAGGGTGGCCTCAGTAAGGGACTGGGGCTGCCTGCAGGGTCAGAGGGAGGGTGCTCACGTCATCTGGGGGTCTTGGAGAGGCCGCAGCAGGGAGGGCAGGTTTGAGGGTACCCTTGAGGGGCGGGGAGAGTACTGATGAGAGTAGGGCCTCGTGGGACAGAACTCCATGGCAGGCTTTCTGGGAAGGTTTGGCTGGAGTGAAGGAGGGAAGCAGAGGAACGTAGGAGACTAGGAAGGTGGAGGCCAGGATCAGGGACTCGTGCTTAGTATAGCGAGGGGTGCGGAGCCAGCCACTGGGTGTCCTGCAACAGCGCATTAGAGGCTCGCTGCACTGCGAGTGTCGGGATGGCGTTGGGAAGTGGGATGGCATTGGAGTCAGGGAGATACGACTTCTGAGCTCCTGAGGTATGAACTTGAGTGAAGATGGTGGGAGGGGAAAGAAAAGGGCAGATGCAAGAGTTTCCTAGAGGCAGAATCTCTGAGGCTGGGGAAAGTGGGTGGCTTGGAGTGTCCTCATCTTCGGCAGACATCAGAAAGTCAAGCTGGTGATGCTGTTTGGGAGGAAAGAGGTGGTGTGTAGCTTTGCCACATGGTGCTGGGCAGCCAGCAAGTGTCATTAGGGGAGGGGGATGGGCAAGGGATGAAAACTTGGGTGCTACCCTTCTGGAAGTAGGTGGGCCTTCCAGGGAGAGAGATTTGGGACAGAGAATTGAGCAGGGGACACCTCAACTCGCCCTGGCTGAGCCTCCCATCTCGGAAGGAGTTTCAGGTCATGAACTTGTGCTAGCTGAGTGTGTTGTGTTCTGGGGACCTTTCATTTGTACATTGCTGCTGTCTCTGTTGGTCAGAATGGAGAGTTAGTTCCCAGGAGGGATCTGGCAGTAGTTAGAGTTAGAATGGACTGAATAATTAGTCTCTGTTAGGGAGGCTGCTTTACCTGATCAGGAGCCCTCAGTTATTTGGTCAGAGATATTTGTGTCTGATGTGTAAAGATAATCCAACCGCTGAGGTGTTTGGTGGCAGGTGCAGCTGGCAGGAGGGTCTGTGATTGGGCTGCCCGTCTGGTTCAGTGGGGAGAAGCCAATGGGTTCACTTCTTGTCCTGTGCCACTTTCAAGAAAGGATTTCGTAAGGCCCTTCATATTTGTCATTTGTCAGTCTGTCTTCTCTGATTTGACCAGTACTGCAGTGGTACTTGGTAAACCCAGAACTGTAGGAACGACAATTTTCAAAAGGACTTTGTACATTTTTTGCAATACAGAAAATGATCGTGTATGTGTAGGTGTGAGAGGGAGAGACTGTGGAGATGGGTCACTGCAGTGCCTAAACCCTCTCTTTGCATTGCTTACCTTTTCCTCTCTTTGTTTTGCACTAGAGAAGTTATTTCACTAGCATTTCTAAGAAATGACAAATCCTCCTTGGCTACAGCCTGTCAGTGTCTCTCAGTACATGGTATGGCTGCCTTTTCAGGTAATTTCTGACTTAAAATCTTCCTCCCCTTTTTCTCCCCTCTTTTCCCCTCACTTGCCACCGTGGTCTTGCTGAGCTCCCGTATGAGCCGTGCCAGGCGGTCTGCTAGCTCTGTAACAGGTGTGGTCAGTCCTTCCAGGGGAGGACAGTCGTGTGTATATACAGACTAATAACTTGATGGGAAAGGTAGCAAATTCTTTACAAATCACGTGTCCAGGAATGGTGCACCCTTAGCAATCACTGCTTCGTCACTCCCTTGAGGCGAGAGACTGTGCATCTCAGTATTCTACCCACACGATGGTTGACTGTATTAGGGACTTACTAAATATTTAATGTGTGATTATCAGAGATGTCTTTTTACATGGCATTTCTGTGCCTTGAGAAAAACGTCTAGTCTATGAAAATGTTTACTGGCCCAATAATAACAATAACAGTAGCTGCCATCCGTTGGGGGCCTGCCATGCTTCAGCTCTCGTTCTAGATATTTCTCCTAAACTTTCTCACACCTTCTCAGCAACTTGGCAAGTCTGGACTTTACTCATAAGGAAGAAGAGAAGGCATAGAGAAGTTAAGAGACTTGCTCCAGGACACACAGCCAGCACATTGCAGAGAGGGTTCTTACCTGATTCCAGAGTCCAAGTCCTTTGTACCTGTCCCTGCAGGCTTGCCGCTGATTGGCCTTCAGGTCTTCCAAGTCCTCGAGCAAGGAGGCCACTCGCTCAGGCTGTAAGCTGTGCCTCCCGGAGCCGGGTTGATGAGGGGCTGAGTTAGCCGTGATGCTCCTTCCTGTCTGCTGTGTAGTTTTGGTTTAGGTGGGCCCTGCTTCTGGCAGGGTTGTGTAGACTTTCTGATCTACGTGATGAAATTATATGTCCTTTTCTTGTTTTAAAGGATGCTATTTTAAAGGGTAAGTGAAAGGCGGTGACATTTGGAGTGTTGGGGAGGCATTTAATTACTAACACCATGTGATTGTGGCAGGGTGTGTAAACATACTGCTCTCTGATGTGGTCGGAACATGAAACTGCAGGGCTACAAATTCACACCCCTGGATGTCAGGCCCTTTGCAAGGTGGCGGCTGCCGTGAAACAGAACTGGGAAGGCTTTGAGGGAAAGATCCAGGAGTTTCTGCGCCTTCAGGGGATGGAGGATGCAAGAGTTCTTGGACTCTATCCCAGATTTTCTGCTCTTTTCCGGACGAGGTGGACACCAAGGGACTGTGGTTTTAAGGAGGACTATTGGAATCAACAAAAAGACCCTCTACTCCTGTAGAGTGTGCTTCCCACTGATGAGCTGTAGTTGTCACAGCCACCCAGCAAGAAGAGTGTGCTGTGTTTTCATTTCATCAGCGGGAGCCTGGGAGGCCGAGCGCCCTGCCCAGCAGCACACAGAGCATGGCGTCCTCAGCCCATCTGGCTGAGCTCTTTCTGTGGGCCTGTCCGCTCTGGTGGGAGGTTGGGATCCAGCCTGCGTGGCCTACCTTTCCTGGCTGTCTCCTTCCAACCCAGCATCCTGCCTCTCTGATCCTTCCTCAAGCAGATTCTTCTGGCCCTCGGGCTGACTCAAGTGGGTCAGAGTTTTTCTGTTTTCTAAAACAGATGTGGCCATGTGCTGACTGTGACCAGCTGTGCTCAACTGGGTCCTGATCAAATCATGAATGAAACGTGTCCTTCATGAGAAACGCATGGGAAGCACGCATGCTGATAAAATAGAGACTCATGTTCCTTGAAACCCGATCAAACTTGATTTTAGTGTGATGGTACTTTCACGACCACTTTGATACACACACACATACACAGACACACACACATTTATTTATTTTATTTTACTTTTTACTTTTCTCTGCTTTATGAATAAGAGGTCTCATGTTTTCATTTTGTACTGGGCCCCACAAATTCATTCTGCGTCTGAGAATTGCTTCCACTGAGACCAGGAGGATGGAGAAGAGGGACCAGACAGAGCCCTGCCCTCAGCCCTACCCCTGAGACCAGCAGGTTGGAGCAGGTGTGTGTGTGTGTGTGTGTGTGTGTGTGTGTGTGTGTGTGTGTGCGCGTGTGTGCGCGCGCGCTCTGCTGGATGACTGCAGCCGAGTCCAGCCTTCCTGCTGCTTCCCTTGCACGCCCCCAGCCCAGGTGCCAGACGTATGAGTGAAACAGTATTGGACCCTCCAGAGCAGTTCATCCACCAGGTGAACTCACCAAGCACCCTCATTTGACACCACGTGGTGCAGTCGTCTTGCTCAGCCAGGCCCTGCCTGTGTTCCTGACCCACAGAACTGTGAGAGAGAATACGCGGTAGTGGTTGTAAGCTGCTGGGTTTGAGGGTAGTTAGCTACACAGGGATAGATAGCTGGGACACCGTGATTGAACCAGTGACATTTCCCTGCAGACCTTCTTTGCCCTTGACCTCAGGAATGTTGCCTCCTTGGATTTTCTCCCACCTCTTTTGTAGCCACGCTCCTGCTGTCTGGCTCTGAAGTGCTGATGTTCTCAGGGTTTTCTTCTCAGCTCTCCTCCTCTCCGTAGCCCCGTGGCTTCTCTTGGGCAATCTCATTCATGTCTTGGGCTTCATCCATGACATCCACACCAACACCTGGCCTTCAAGTGTCTGTTTCTGTTTGAACTGGTAAGCGAATATATGTCCCTTGACTCTATATCTCTTGTGCCAGTTTTTCTTCTGATCCCAGGACCCAAGCATGTACAGTTAGTTCACCCCCAGCATGCTGAGAACTGGCCTTAACATCTTCCCTTCCCTCCATGTTGTGGGTTGAATTGCATTCCCCCCAAAAGGATATATTGATGTCCCAATCCCCAGTACCTTAGAATGGAATTTTATTTGGAAATAGGGTTTTTACAATGAGGTCATTAGGGTGGACCATCCAGTATGACTGGTGTCCTTATGAAAAGGAGAAATTTGGACACAGATATGCACAAAGGGAAGACTGTGAAGACATGGGAAGGATGCCATGGGAGGATAAAGGCAAAGATTAGGGCGATGCATTGGAAAGCCAAGGAGCACCAAAGATAGCCAGAAAGCGCTAGAAGCTCGGAGAGAGACATGGAAAAGATTCTCCCCCAAAGCCCTCAGAAGGAACCAACCCTGGCAACCTCCATTTTGGATTTCTGGTCTCCAGAATTGTGAGACAATCAATTTCTGCTGTTTCAGCTACCCAGTTTGTGGTAATGTTGCAACAGCCCCAGGAAATGAATATACTCCCCTATGCTGTAAACTGGCCTTCCTTCTGTAGTCCTGGTGTCAGCAAATTGTGCCTCCCTGCCCCACAATCTCTTCACTTGTTCAAGCCAGAAACCTGAGTTCTCAGCCCCAAGAACTGGAGAACTGGGCTGGCTTGAAGTTAGGCACTCAATAATATCGACTATTTAAATAGATGCCCTCAAATATTGTAGGTCTTTTGGCAATTGTAGATATCACCCTGAGGAAGTGCAGAATTGGAATTAGAGAGAGATGCAAACCCCAAACATCTTTTATGTCCGTCCCATCCCTCTGTACTTCAGGTGTCCTGAGAGAAACTATTGATTTCTTCTTTCAGCCATGGGGAAGGCATATATTGAGAGCCACATATATGTAAATAAGGACTCAGCAGCTTGCTTGCCTTTCAATTCTTCAGAGAACTATTGATTTTGACTTGGGAGAGTTACCTGAAAGTTCTCTTTTCACCAGCTTCTTTGTCATTGTGTAGGACTGGCACCAGTGTGCTGAGTTACACAATGTGATCTTTGTAACGAATCTTGCAAGTTTGGCTGAGCTCTTTGGAAGGCTTAGGGCACGGAGGGCAGCGTTAGCGCTGTGTTGATCTGCAGCGCGTTGTTGAAGTTGTTGCAAATGCTCACCTCTATTTTTCCCATTCAGTGATATTGAAGTCACTGGACTGCAGAATGAAGAGTCAGGTTTCCAAAGAGACGTTTGTGCTATTTTTCTCTTGACGGTGATTTATACAAGTCCCTGTGCTCTATCCATCCTTTCAGAACATCTGGACTACCCTTGGCACCAGAGGAGCGATATAATTGTTGCAATTTCATTTTATATTGAAACTACTTCAAGGTATTTCCTATACTTGGTCTATGCAAATTGGTTTTTTTTTTCTTTTTTTGCAAAGAAATTATAGTTGTGTGTAGAAGCCCTGAGCAGGGCACAAAGACATCAAAGTCGGCCATAATCATAAAAAGCACATGCAAATCTTTCACATTAATAATTCACAGTTAAGCACTGGCACCACAGCCTCCTGTCTGGGATTGCAGCAAGTACCAATTTATTTAGCTTTGGTAAAGGACACAAAATCACAAAGTTCAGATGTTCTATTTTGGTCTTGCACTTGCTTTATAGAGTTGATTTAGGGAAATAATCAGCTTTATAACTGGACACTTACATATTCACCAAGAAGGTCTGATTTGTAAGGGATAGTGTTAACTTTGTGGACATTGTCAGTGGCATTATTCCCAGTGGCCCTGATGAAACTATTACCTGAACCACAAATTCCTGAACATCCACCTCTAATTCCTCTACCGTCCTCCTTTATTCATTCTGTGAAAATTTACTGAGTGCCAACCTGTGCTGGGTTTAGGGTTGGTGCTAAGGATACTTGGTGAACAAGACAAGCATGGCCCTGCTTGCTTTGAGTGGCAAGGTGGAGTCTGCTGCACCAATGGTGCCCAGGTGGGCCCGCTCTAGACCTGCTGAATCAGAGTGTGCATGGCCAGGTGCTCCCCATTCCTGTAGAAGAGGAAGTGCACATTCCGTGAGTAATTGTAATACGGTGTGAAAAGGCCGAGGGAGGGCGCTGTGGGGCATTCTGAGAGGAGAGAGCAGGTAACACCTGTGCTAGAATGGGAGGGCTCCGGGAATGTTTCATTGAGGTCAGAAGGACCAAGAAGCATGACCAGGTGGAGATTGGTGTGTGAGATAATCAGGTTCCAGGCAGGGATGAGTGTCTCCTGCAAGATGTTACACCCTATGGGAGGAACGACAGTCTCTGTGGCTGGAGCTTAGAGCACCTAGATGACAATGTGGGAGGCAGAGAGTGGCTTCAGGTTCCACCACAAGATTTGAACTTTCCCCAGATAGTCATGAGGAGCCGTGGAGGCATTTAAACATGGTTTGATTTAAAAACATGATTGGACTGTAGAAGAACCACTTGGGCTACAGTGTAGGAGACAGTGCAGCAGAGGGTGGAGGGCGATCTAGGGTACAGATGACAGGCCTGGACCAAGGCAGTGACACTGCGGGGGCGGGGAGGTGAGTGGGTGCCTTTGAGACACGCTGAGGAGGCAGAACTGGAAGGACTGGGAGTGGGGGAGGCCCTTAGAAGGTGCCATTAGCTGGTGCCCAGCAGAGGGTCTGAGTAACCTTTTCTGACTCTCAAGCTGGAGTCCGCCCCACTAGGCACATGCGGTGCGGGTCTTGGGTATTTCTCAATTGCCTTCTTTACCAGATTATCGGCTGCTTGCAGGCAGGCTGTCTTGCACATTTTTGTTTGACTTACAATGTCTAGCACAGAGCCCAGCACACAGTGCTGTCTGTGAACCACTTTTCAGGAGAACTTGCCCTTGTTTGGTTGAAGAAGGCGAACCTCAGAGGAGAATTGTCTGGAAACGCCGTGTTTTCCTGTTTGTTTCTCTTTAATTTGAATGATAACTCCTGTTTGTACGGCACTTTACAGCTGAGGCGTCATTTTAATACGCACCGTCTCATTCGCATTCCTCCGGTCAGCCTTCTGTGCAGCTTTAGAAAAGGTGGTGTGTTCACAGCTCAGTGTTAATCAAGGGCTGATTATCTCAGTCTTTTTCTCCTCTGTGTTCTGGCTTTCTGCCTTTTGACTTGGGAGTCACCGCTGGAAGCAGGTCGGGGTCAGACAGTGCAGCGCTGCGTCAGATGAATTCTGTCCATTTGAGTTAGCCGTTCGAGAGAAAAGATGGGGGAAGGGTGCAGGTGAAGCGGGAGGGGACGGACAGGCCCCCACCCTGTGGCTCAGGCTTCAGGGTATCCGGGTCGCAAGGGCAGGAGGATCCCACAGGGAAACACTACTCCCAGCCTTCCTGGGCTTCTCATTCTTTGGGGTCTCTGCTGTTGTGCCCTGGGACAGGAAGCCGAAAGGAATTTGGCGCAGGAAAAGGAAAGTTGAGGCCTTACTGCATTTGCCCCTTGAGCGTTGCCCTGTGTAAAGGGAGAAAAAGGGCTTTGGGTGGAACAGGCCTGAGTTCGAATCCTGACTCTGCCGCTCATTGGCCCCGTGGCCTTGGGCAGCTTCTCAGCAGCTCCAAGTCTGTTTTCCTCTGATAAGATGGCGGTGATGATCCCTGTCACACAGGTGTGTGAGTTCTAGTCCGGCGCCCCCCGGTGCCTGTGACAACGCGGATACCTTTGTGCCTATGGGCAGCCTCCCCCACCCCCTACCTAGTGACGAGGCTTCCGTCAGGAGTGGGAGGGCACCATGCTGTCGTGTACATGGCTAGGGTTCTCGGCCTTAATGGACAGAAGAATCATCCAGCAGTTTGTTACACGTTCCTGGGCCCAGTTCCCGAATCTGACTGGCCTGCAATGGCTCCCGGTTGATTCTCACAGGGAATACATTTTGGGAAACTTTGGAATACAGCCACACCTAAAGAGCCACCTAGGCCAGGATGTTTGCGAAAAATACAGATTCTCAGCCCTGCTCCAGACCGACTGCGTGGGCCTTTCCAGAGGGAGAGCCTGTATTTTTACCAAGCCCCACGTCAGTCTTAGGAGCAAGCAAGTTTGGGTAACACTGGGCTGTGGAATCCAGGTAAGCCCGTCTCTGGGGGTATGCACAGCTAGAGGGTGCGAGCAGCGGGGGATGTGTTTTCAAGGCAGACACAGGTTCAGCCCATGAACGGGAATAGCTCATCAGGGAAGCCGCTCCGCCTTCCTGAAGTGCTGACACCGGGAACTCCGCGGACACAGCCCTGCGAGGTCTCAGACTCCAGAAGCTGACTGTGTGTCTGCGGGCACTTTCCTTGTCTGCTAAAATGGGGCTATGCGACTGGATGACTTTCGTCCTTCCAGCTCTGGAATCCCTGGACTCTAAAAGATTCATAAATTAAGTTAGGCGGAGATGAGTATCAGAAGGATGCCCCCAATGTCTGGTGTTTGCATTCTGTTTAAATATTGCTCTGTATTGTGTGAGTTTATTCAGTTTCTGTATCTAGTCCATGTTGCTACTTAACTGTGATTATATTTTTGTGGGGAAATAGAGCATGCGTGATTCCGTGAGCCTCTGCCTGAGAATTTTCTGTGAAGCTTTTGTTACCCAAGCTAACGGCAGTGCTACCTGGTGGCAGCTTTTGGGATTGCAAGCTCATGGCTTTGAGGAACTAGCGAACACTTACTCACCTGCATCAAAATTACTTGGGGAAGGTTTTTGTTAAAAAAAAAAAAAAGAAAGCACATTCCCACATCAGACCAGCCGAGAAAGAATCTTTGTGGGTAGCATTCAGAAAGCTGCATTTACAGTAAATCATTTATGTGAACCTATGCCCAATGTTGTTTCAAAATCATTGCTTGACAGCAGTTTCTCAGCGTTGGCACTATTGGCTTTTGGGACTGGAACATTCCTTCTCATGGTCAGCCGTCCTGTACAGTGTAGGGTGTTTAGTAGTGTCCCTGGCCTCTGCCCACTAAATGTCAGTAACGCTGTGCCTTCCCCACTTGCGAGAATCAGACTTATTTCCAGACATTGCCAAATATCCCCTGGGGGGCAGAATCGCGCCTGGTTAGGAACTGCTGCCCTAAAGTGCACCGTGGACATCCAGCGCATTTCAATGACAGCATGTGCCATCGGGTCACTAAAAGCTAAGGTAGGACAACTGTCTTGATGGGAGGTTATTAATGCAAATGTGAAGTGACTTCTGACTTGTAAGTAGGATAAAACATTCTGGCTTTATGACCTTTGTTTTGATTTTAAATAGTCATGGAGGAAAGTCATAAAGGATGGACTGGCATTAATGCCTCCCCACACTTGGGCTGGAGCATGTGATCATCCACACAGTCGTCACCTGTGTGCCTTTCTCAGCTTGATACGTCAGCTTCAGGCTGCTGGCACGTGGGGAAGTGTAACTTTGTTTCTCTCTCAGAATCTCTTTGATACCATTGCATTCTATTAGGTTTGCCTGTTGTAGGAAGGAGCTGTTTATTGTGTGACATGTGCTTCTGTACAGAGGCACACTTCCAAAAAGTCGCCAATGATACTTGGTGGGGGGGTGGATTCACAGGGCATCCCTGCGGATGGATCCCAGCTGGTCAGGAGCATGCTGCTGAGCCCGTTCTGTGAGGCGGAGCTGAGGTTTCCCATGTGGCACCTGCTCTGGCTCCTCCAGAGGTGACTCCCTGGACTTAACACCTCTGTTGAAAGTCAGTCAGCTGAGGGGTGGGGCATGTCAGTGCCCACAGCACCTTCTCGACGGCCTTCTGACCCTCTCATGCTGCGACAGGGGGTCTCCCACGGGAACAGCCGGACACCAGAGAACTGTGGCAGGATGAATCCTCGGGTCTTGTTAAAGGGATGGACTTCTTATTCTCCAAAAGCAGGGGGCTGGGATTGACCCTAAGGAGGATCTCTGAGAATATGCTTCCTGTCTGGTGTGGGATTTCATGCAGCAGCCTGAGCGTCTGGACTGTTGCTGGTGGCTGCAATGGGCTTTTGAGTGGAGACAGTCGAGTGGGTTGGAAGCAGCAAGATACCTCCTGCAAGGCTCTCCCACCAGTCCTCTGTGCATCCCGGGGAAGCCCCTGCCCTTCTCAAGCCTCGTTTCTTCTACTGTGGAATTGGGAGAGTTGAACTTGGACACCTCCAAGGCACTGATAGCCACATCATTGTGTGGAGGGAAGGGCTGGGGTCTTTGTGTCTCTTCCATTCTGGGTGAGCCTAGACAAGAGGACCCTAGGCAGGGAGTCTAGTGCTGTATAGTTCCTGACCTTGGTCTAGTCTGCTCTTCTCAGCTTGTCTGCCCCTCCCGAAGTTCTCTGCATCGGCACGAGCACTGGATGGGGACAGCCAGCCCTCCCAGCCTCCCCTCTGTGACTGGTGCCCCTGCAGCCTCCTTTGACACCTGTGCGAGTGGACAAGCATCAGGACGTACTCGCGCTTGAGTGAAGGCCTTCTGCTCAGAGGTGCTCATGCGCCGACCCTCTCGTACCTGAAAGCCTGCTTTCGGAGTGCAGTTCTTTTGGTTCAATACTTGATCTGGCATCTGATCATTTATCTAGCATTAGTCATTGCATTTAGGTGTGAATGTAGTTCAGCTCATTTCCTGAGATCAGATTTTACTGGGAGAGTAGAATATAGATATTGTGCCCCCGAGAGGGTCAGGTAAGAACAAAGGGGGGAACAAAAAGCCAGGAGGAACAAAAAAGGCATAGAACTTGGAGACCAGAACTGATGAAAGAAGCTTCTACTGTCCGGTGTTGCTTAAGGGCAAGGTACTCTGACTTCTTCCTCAGCCACAGATAATTTTCTGTGAATAACCGAGCATCTTTCATTTCAACCTGATCTCTTCTAGTCTGAAACTCCAGCCAGATTTCTTTATTTTAAATAACCTGTGAAGACCCTCATTCCCTCCCAGGAGCCTACTGTTTCCATCATTCTAAAACACTGTTGTTCAACACTTCTGCCTGACATTCTTCTAGTGGAAACGTACTTTATTTGATCCTGAAGGGGCAGGAAGGAGGTCATGAAAATCTCTCTTGAGATTATGTATGTTACCACCCTCAGTGGACACAGTAGAGATGGGCTGGGCTACCAAATGAATTTTTTACTTATATTTTCAATTATTCATGGTGATCGATTCCATGGGGTAAGCTGAAAGAAGTGCCCAAGACAAGATATTTTTTAACGACATAAGGAATAAAATGCATTTCAGCCAGGCACAGTGGCTCATGCCTGTAATCCCAGTACTTTGGGAGGCCAAGGCAGAAGGATTGCTTAAGGCCAAGAGTTTAAGGCCAGCCTGGGCAACATAATGAGACCCCATCTCTAAAAAATAAAAAATAAAAAAAAAATTAAAAATTAGCTAGGCATGGTGGTGCACTCCTATAGTCCCAGCTACTTCAGAAGCTGAGGCAGGAGGACCACTTGAGCCCAGGAATTCAAGGCTACAGTGAGCTATAATCATGCCACTGCACTCTAGCCTGGGTGACAGAGTGAGACCCTGTCTTTAATAATAATAAAATAAAAATGCCTTTCAGATTCTTAATTTTATTTTCTTCTGTTGAGAAGTTCTTGTTCTGAAAGAAACTTATCAGTTAAGCGCTGGCGCACTGGGGAGATTGTACGCCCGGGGAGGAGGGGCAGGCAATGCTGGATCTTCCTGCACACAATAGGTCTACCCCAGACACCACCGTCAACTGCAGCATTTTTGCAGAGTGCTTTCTGTGGAACGTCGTCCCTCGAGATGCTCTGTGGATAAGAGTGTGCCTGATCACATATATTTTTGCAAGGCTTTGCTTAGCGTCTGGAGTCAGGCAGGCCTGTGTGCCCGCATGCTGTAGCCCCGGCTGTACCTCGGTGAAGCCCTAAGCGTATTCACTTGGTAAAGGATCAAGGAAGTCCTGCAGTAAAGAAACGGGTTTGCCATTTTTTAAGACCGCTCATTCTCAACTAATTTGGCCGCAAAAGCCTTTTGTTTTCTTCCCTTGACACATTATTAGAAGGAACAAGTTTCTAGAAATGTCGCTCTGTGAAATGACCTTCTCCTGGGATTAGCTGGTACCCACATCACTGTGAACATGGAGTTTTCGCAGACATGCTAGAGCCACAGACGGGTGCAGGGAGGGTTGTCTCTGTCCTCAGCGGGAGAGCAAGGGCCGAGTCTGCCACAGTCAAGGGGTAGTCGGAGGCTCTGCTGCAGTGCCTGACACACAGAAGCTCAGTAAAAGTTAGTGGAACAAATGAAGAAGAGGTTTGTTTTAAAAATTCGATAGTCTTGTAAAACTTAGTTCACACATGCGTCCTCTGTGCTAGTAGGCACAACGTCAGAAGCTAAGGAGCTGACATGTTTCATTTTGCTTTATTTGCTATGATTTTTTCAAACCTGAGACATGAT
>RJWJ010032590.1:0-18445 GCA_004363605.1 Indri indri
TTGGATATATTTTTACCATGTTCTTCTCGTTTAATCAAGATTGAAGATCTATCATTATATCTTTCCCCTTGAAGCATTTTTCAGTCATTTTCTAACCACTTTTATTATTTCAGTTTTCTCTTTCTGGACTTTTCTCTGATTCTATTATCTTTCTTGTATACTGTTTTGAAAGAATCCCAAAACAGATATACTTCGGTTTTATTAAAATGTAGAAATATTTTTGTTTCTTTTATTATAAACACTAAAGAAATGCCATTTTTGCCTTACAGAGAGTTTCGATTTCTTTATTGCTCAGCAATACACATTTACTTTATGAATCTTTTCTTCTCTGAGATAACCTTGATGTAGATCCTTGTCTAAGAAAAAGAGGAGATAATAAATGACATTAAATGTTTTATTGAGTTAATTTTCGAGAAGGTATTTACAAGCTTGTTTTATTTAGAACTCTATAACTCTCCGAAGTTAAATCATAGGATAAAATGGACTGTTAATGCTAAAGTGTTAGGAAAAATTGTAAACTTTACATTTAAGGGAGTTTAACTTGCAGGCAAAATGTAGGATATTAGATGAGCAAGACACAATAAAATTGAGTTAATCTTCAGAAGAACTGTAGAAGAGTAAAATGTTAGAGATCGCTCAGGTACAATTTCTGGAACACACGTCAGTTGGCCTCCTACATTAGCAATGTAGTTGTAAAATCTACAATTCTTACTTGGGATACAACATTGTTGATTACAAACATCTTACTATGATTTTTACAGAAGGGATTAATGTGGTATGGTGCTTGTAAAAGATGTAGATCCTAACTCTGAAAATGCTAGATATTAATATAAAATTCACACAGGTTATATAATTTTTAATATTTAAATTAATAATTTAGAAAATAATAGTAATTGCCTCTCCTGTCTTTCAAAATTACTTTTCCCCCACAAAAATTCTTTCAATTTATTCATTATACCAATGTTTTTGCTGACCCGGGCTATTTTCATATAACATTTTTTTCTTATTCTTGCTTTTGCCATGGGGGGCTGCTTCTCATCCCTGAGGTCTCAGCTTTACTAACACTTCTGTAGATCCCTGTTTTCCTTTTAAGAGCCATCGCAATTTAAAAAGTGGGATTACATTTGTTAAAGTACTTGACAAAATACAAACTCCTATGTTCTAATTTATTTCTAATTATGAAATAAATACCAATTCTAATTCTAAAATGCCAAAAATAAATTAAGATTGCTCCTATGTATGAAAACAAACATTAATATCATCCAGCTTCTTACTTCTGTGCCTTGTTACTGAATGATCCTTGGCTACATTATTGAGTCTTTCTTTTGGAGGAGAAAATATTCCTGAATTATATAATTCTTACTGTTGATCGTTACATTTCTTTGATCTAATACAGGTTACCTTTCTTAAAATCTAAAAATCTATATTATTTCCCTCCTTAAAACATTTCACTAATTTTCCACTATAGATAAAATTAAAACCAAACTCTATATTACACGTTAAACTCTGTGACCCTATCTCTTGCCCTCTCTTTCCACACAGTTACAAACAGTGATTTTTATGTTCCCCCCAAGTCCCATGCCCTTTGCTACCTAATGGGCTCTCAGTAGTCATTCCTTCTCTGGTTTGTGCATTCTGCTGACCTCATCAGCAGAATATGGTCATTTCCTTCTGTTTTTCAGATTCCATCTCTTTCTTCTCTAGGTCATCTCTATTTCTTCATCTATCTGTTACCTACCTCTTCTATCCTTTAGATTGGCTCCTATAGCAACTTTACAGGGAAGGCTTCTCTAAAAGTTTTATTTAAAGCAGAGAACTCTCTGTGCAATGTCATTTGCCATCTCATCGAATTGGTTACTTCCTAACACTTACCAAAATGTTCAGGTTTTTTTTATTGGTTTGTTCAGTTGTTCATGGCTTTTCTCCCTACAGTGTAAGCTCTGTGTGCACAGTGGGAACCTTGCTTTCTAGTGCAGAGTTACAGGCCCACAGCAACTGTTCAATAGCTACTTGTTTTGTGACTGAATAGATTCCAACAATTTAATGACAAATATTTAATCTCCTCCACCTAACAGTCTAAATTATTATTAGAAATTTAAACATACAAATACTGGACAGTCTTGGTCTAATCGAATGGCTGATTAGTTAAACCACCTATTTTACTGAAGGCCATCAAGTATTTCCTTATTGATCAATTCTAAATTTTTTGTATTGTAATTCTCCTTCATCTTTTAAACAACATTAAAACTGTTGATCAACCACATCTTAAAATTCTCTGGTCTTTTGTTGGAATACTCTACTGAAAGGGGACATATTAGAGGTTGTATGTGTCAATGACACCCTAAAAACTGCCATACTCTCCATAATAATGATAGAAAAAGAAATTGCAACTATGTGGAAATAAATGCCTACTGTTAAGTTGACTCCACTTATAGGATTGAAACAAGTTTTTTAATGCCTAACAATTGTTATTTGCTACATAAGCTGATCTACTCTCTATCAAAAAGAAATACATGTCAGATTATGGGTTGAGTATACATATTCCAAAGTTCTTGGGACTACAAGTGTTTTGACTTCTGGTTTTTTTTCAGATTTGGGATTATTTACATATACATAATGAAATATTGGGAGCCGAGTTTAGATGGAAATTCATTTATATTTGATAATCACCATACACACATAGCCTAAAGGTAATTTATATTGAGCATGAACAAAAGATTTTGACTTACACTTGTCACATGATGTAAAGTGTCAAATATTTCACTTCTGACATCATATCAGCACACAACAATTTTTAGATTTTGGGGCTGTTTCGTTTTTGAATTTTCAGATTAGGGATGCTCTACCTGTATTTGTTTTCACTTTAATATCATTGATTGTTATCATTCAATATCATTTGAATCCCTTCAAACTCCACACGTGTTCATGTGTGTGTGTACACACATATATGCATTTGAATAGGAAACAATCAGTTCACATTGTAATAACTGCTTTATTCTGTAGCTTTATTAGAGATCACTACCCACAGCAAAGGAAAGGCAGCTCTGAAATGGGTCAGTGAAACACAATTTTATATAGAGCAAGTATGTAACTTTAGAAGTTATTTTGTTGCATCTGAAAATTAAAATTTTACAACTCTCTATAACCTGTAAAATCTCTCTTGTGAAAAAAAGAGATAGACTCATGCGGGGCTGACTAAAGGTCTAGAGAACTGTGTGATTGCTAACTAGGTCTCTCTAATTTCTTTTTTGCAAGTATGATAAACGAGCGTGAGAAATAATTGTGAAAAATTGTTGCAAAAGCTGTATGTACGTGATAATAATTAGAGAAGTTTTTAAAACATGTTATTTTAGGGGTTAGTAATAACTTAAAATCTTTCTTTTGTGTGTTATATCTTCTATTAAGATATGTCCCTCTTCCCTTCACTGCACAGGGCTGAGTACACAACTAATTCTCAACTAATTGATTGATTTTTTGAAATGTCCAGTGGTTTCAATTAGCTCTGCATGGCTAGACATTTTTGTGAGTGTCAGAAATCTATAGTCTGGGTTTTCAATGTTCATATAGAAAATATAGATTCGTAGGGGTAGATCAGAAATAATGAATGAATCTTCTGGTAAACTTGTTCTGATGGATATAAGTGTCAATCTAAGTTTCCCCAGGCAGAAATCTGCAAGGTCAGAGAAAATTTCAAGTCTATTTTATAATGTACATTATTCTACCACTCTACTATAGCCATAAAAATAGCATTAGTAAGTTACAAAAGTTTACTTATTAAGAATTTGTTTCTTTTAATGAAATTAAAAGTTTCTTTTTTTAGTTTTTTCATTCAATATGTATGACATTTTTTTTTGAAAACCAGCAATTTGACAAGCATTCCATGTGACTAAATTTTCACTGCAGAGAAAAACACAGTGATGATTTTATAATGCATTATATCTGGTGGCTAATATCTATAAACTCTATGTACTCAGTTCAATAAATACTAATGAGCAAGTCACATAATTTATAAAATAGCCTCCGGTATCCCTAGTAAAATTTATTGTCTCACTCACATTATCAGAGATTTACTTAGTGCACCATCATTTCTCTTAATTTCCTCATAGTTCAATGCCAAGATTTTTTTCGTAATCTCTGTTACTTTATTCATTAACTTCTCATTATTCCCCCCCACTCACATGAGAGAGTAAAATTGACTTAAGGGATTTGTCAGCTAAAGCAAATATTTTTATTATATTTCTCCTATTTGAAATGATTTTAGAATACACCTCGCATGCAGACATCTATGAATAGTGACTATTCCTAGAATAAAATTATGTAAAAGATTGATTTTCAATTTTCGTCATTCATTTGCAGAACTTCAAGCTCACCAGAAAATCAATGCTATGATTAATCGGAAATCATAAACTCAAGTGAACACAAATTTGTATTTTTTTATAAAATGCTTTCGAAAGTTGCAAAACTTACTGTACATTGAAAGCTTTATTTCCAGTGATTTTTCTACAATACTATGAAGCTTATTTAAGTAGACAAATGATTCCCAAGTAAATACAAATATCTACCTCTACTTAGGCACCAATAAAGTATTACTTGTTTAGCAGCTTTCATTTTATATGATCCACACAAAAATCTAAGGAAGTAGGTCTCCCTTATTAACTTCCATCCTGTAGATGAGGAAGCTGAGATTCGAAGATGTTAAGTACATTGCCCAAAGCCATACAGTTAGCAAGAGCAGGGTAGGGTTTGGGTCATGATTTGGTTTCAAAGCCTGTGAAGTTTTCACTCTGCAATGTTGCTTTCCAGTTAATAGGCAACTATAAAAAATAACACACATAATATTTTTTCTAATGTTGTCATTTAAATATTCTTATGCAAATTACATTTACAAATATGGTATATAACTGCGGTACATTTTTAGCTACATAGTCTATTTTCTCAACAATCACATTTCTTGCTTTCATGTCATATTGCACATGGTTATATTATGCTATATTACATTATTATTAGTTTATTATTGATTATTGTAGTAGTTAACGTATGAAAATTGCTTTCTCACAAGTATATTTGTTTTCTGGGATATGTGCATTCATATTTGTATCCTCATTACCGTCCAATGTGCTTGGTACTTAGCGTTCAATATACATTTATTAAATGAATGAAATATACGATGAAAAATTGACTTCTTATTTTAATTAGTTTATCCTTTCCCTTTAGTATCCAAATCATATACTCTTCAAGAATCATCCCTCAAAAAGTATGATATAATATTCAATATGTGTCGGTACTATGCCCTTCGGGTCAAACTTAATCATATACGTAATAACTTATGCATAGTAACATCCAGTAATGTAGCTAGAAGGATTCAAAAAATAAGGGAAAGTGGATCCATTCACTCTGCAGTAACTCATACATCATCTTTTCTACATTCCTAAAATTATCTAACTCAAAGTCACCCTTAGATTACAGTAATTGCTTCAAAATATGTTTTAAACTGGTAGAAGTTCTTCAGAAATACAGAATTATGCTGAAACGCATTTTACAGAAGAAATAAAAGCAAGATTGTTATTTTAAAAATCAGGAGGCACTGCCCAGGCTGTGACTTCTGCAGTCCTTGAAGAGTGATGAAGAGCTTTGAGTATCCCTTAGGCTAAATTTGAAAATCACTGGAAAAAACATGCTTCTTTTAAATTCTTTATTGTATACATTTAAGGGGTATAATATGACGTTTTGATATACACGTGCATAGTAAAATCATTACTACAGTCAAGAAAATTAACATATTCATCACCTAACATACTTACCTTTTAGTGTGTGTGTCAGAAGAGTACCCAGAATCTACTCTCTTAGCAACTTTTCAGAATATATCACAGTATGGTTAACTATAGTCCTTACGATGAACATTAAATGTTAGACACTTATCCTACGGAAGTACAACTTTGTACCCTCTTTAATAATTCAGGATAAAATATAAAGAAATAAATAGCCTATTAATACTTGACCAGTATCAATGAAGGACAGAAACAAAAAGACAGAGAGAGAGAGAGAGAGAGAGAGAGAGAGAGAGAGAGAGAGAGAGAGAAAGGTTATTTTTGAGGAGTAAAAGATAGATAAGATTATCTAAAACATAGCTTCTTGTCTAGAAAAGGAAAATTAAAAAAAAAAACAACCCACGAAATTTGAAGAAATTCTATTTCCTAAGAATGTTAGACCTTGCCACAACTGTTGGTCCATGTTTACATCATCTTTTAGATCCTTTATTTCCATAGTCTCCTGTTTTCTTTCTCCCTGCCTTGGTTTCCTCTGTGTATTTTTATCACATCTGCCTGAGTGATTTTAGAAAACACTGATGCTGTCACTCCAATGCTCCAAATCTTCCCATGCCTGTTTATCTCATTCAGAATAAAACTAACATTCCTGCATTTGTGAAAGATCCTATGAGGGACCTGGTGTCTGCTGCCTCCCTGGGCTCACATACAGTTCCTTTCCTTTTTGCTGACTCAGTTTTAATATTTTTGATCCCTTAAATATGCTGAAATCCCTCATGCCTCAGGCCCTTGCTTTTCCATTCCCTCTGCCTCTGGCACTGTCCCAGATACAGGAACTGCATGAGCTTTCACTTCCTTTTGGAGGCTGGTAAACTGCCACCTTATGAGTATAGCCTAACCGTTCATACTACTTAAAGCTTAACTTCTTTCCTTTAGGACTCCCTGTTTTCTTTCATGGTCTATTTATTGCTATAGATGTCTCCATCAACTGATATACTTATTTACTTGCTCAGTTTTAATTTCTCTTCCCTTTACTTTTTTTTTTTTTTTTTTTTTTTTTTATTGCCTCATTCCTATCACCTTGAACATGACCTGGCCCAAAGTAGTAAGTACTCAACAAAACTGTCTTTGAATAAATGAAAGGATGAATGGTGGATAGAATTTTCAATATAACTAAATCTTATGAATTTAAATGTGAAGACTTTTAAAATAATTTTTTAAAAATTTCAATAAAAAATCTCCCCAAATATATCACACATTGCATTGCTTCTTTGTTAAAATGAGTGTGAATAATATGTGCTGAAGTTTTCTTGACTATTTTAGAATTCTCTAGTAATATAACTGAGAATACTGAAATATTCCAGAAGCAATTGAGTTTTATAACTCTGTCTGTTCTTATACTAAATAACTCCAGATGCAGAGTTTCATAGTACTTTTTAAAAAAACATTATGCATTTTCTGCCCTCTCTTCCACTATGAAGTGCCATTCCCCTTTGCCCATTGCTCATTATTATAATTCAAAAGTATTTATTATTTATTTGTTTCTCATGCCATGATAGGCATTGTTAGGCACTGTGAATTCAAAATTCAATAACAAATATTGTCTGCCCTCCAGAACCATCCTAAACTGGTCTAGTAAAATAATCTTCATTTTCCAGAAGTTATTGCCCCTCAAAAGGAAATATTATGCTATTTTTGTCTATTTTTGTTTCTCCCTCTCTCTTTCTCTCTCTATACAAACACACACAGACTTTCAAACAATACACACTGCCGTGATCTAAATGTGTTCCCCCAAATTCTTGTATTGTAAATTGAATCCCCAGTGCAACAATGTTGCGAGATGGGGCCTTTTAGGACGTGTTTACATTATGAGGGCTCCTCCCTCATGAATGGATTAATGCCACTGTAAAAAGGTCTTGTTTGAGTGGATTCTTTCTTCTCTGATCTTCTGCCACATGGAGACACAGCCTTCAGTCTCTCTCTTGCTCTTCTGCCATTATACTATGCAGCAGGAAGACTCTTACCAGACCAAATTGCAACGTCTTGATATCGGACTTTCCATCCTTTCTAAAGGCTGTGCCCTGTGAGAGAATAAATGTCTTTTCTTTATAAATTGCCCAGTTTGTGGTATTCTGTTATTAGCGGTACAAAAAGAACTAACACACACACACACACATACACACACACAAACACATGCGCACACACACACATACACATTAGAAAGAAAGTTTAATTTTGAGAGGTCTCTTTACTTTTTGAGAAGAATAAATTCATACAACTCATGAAAGGATATTGAGAATCCCTACTCACAGTGAGTTTGTCATTTCTTTTTATTTCCTGTACATTAATTAAAAATATAGGAGGGAAAATACAGCTATAGAGGAATATCTAAGACAGTTAATAGAATAAAATACCTGTGGCAAGTGGAGTTTTAAATTTTTTGATATGAAGTATGTTTTACAATGCCTACCTAATTAGATTTTCATAAGGATTAAATGAAATAGTTGTCAGCACTTAGTAGGATGTCACAAAATGGTACATCTCTTCTTAGTTTCCTGGATCAATATTTAAGAAGAAAATAATGATAGCATATATATTTTTCTGAACTCACATTTGGAGACCATATTCTATATTTAATCTGAGAATCTATCAAGGGTGAATCTAATATAATCTGAAAATTAATCATTTGTTTTGCCACAATTATGTATAATTTTGTTCTAGACATACACACCAAAACTTAGGTAGACTGTAATTTCAAGAACTATATAGATGTATCTGTTCTAATATATTTCAGACTTTACCATATTCCTGTGTGCAGTGAATGTCACATTTCCCCTGATCAATAAAGAGTGAAAATTTCCATTTTTCATGATGGCCAACAACTAGAGTAGCAGAAAAAGGGAGAGGTCACCATACTAGCCTGAGATAGGCTTCAGGATAAGGGGCCACTGGGTTAGCTTCCCACAGGGCTGACAAGTAACATTTTTTTGGACTGAGAACCAGAGGCATCTTGACTGGTAGTTAAGAGTAAGAAAAATATGTTAAGTATCTTAAGTTGTGATTTTCAAATTAGATATCGGAAGCCAATTTACTTATAGTAACAATGTTCAGAAAAAATTTGCTTTCTCAGAATAATCTTCCCAATACTCTGAATATATAATTTACTTAAAAATCACAGCACTATTTCTAAAAGAGAATATGTAAAAAATGTTGTTCTTTGCTTTCACATATTACTTGCACATGAACTTCTGAAAAAAAAGAACATTTGAAAACTATTCACATTTTATATAATATTCCTAATCAGAACTGTGTTAAGACAAACCAGACATCAGCTTTTAAAGCCATATATTTTTTCTTCTAGATTTTTAAAAGATCTGATCATAATGTGGATGAATGAAAATATAAAAATTTGGCAGATATATCTTGAGACAGAAAGAGAAATGTAGAAATTTAACATGAGAAAATCTTTTAAAATTTTCAAAACCTATGTCCCAAAGGAGACATCAAAATATAAAATACCATCTACAAAGATCATTAAGGGTTGACTTAAAAGAAGAGGGCATTTTCAGATGTCCTCAACAGAAAAATAAATAAATAAATAAATAATTGAAAATATTTTAAATTTCTGTTATTTTATCTACATTTACATAGACATCATAGTCTTTCTTATAACTTCCAGATCTGTAATTTATAAACTATAATCTTACTATTTTATTGTGATCATAATGGTCAAAGCTTCAGCAGATGCGGATCATAGTAATACAGGCAAATTTAAGTACAACACGCAAAGTAATGAAATTTCTTTCTTTATACTAGGGAAATCTTAATCTTTGGTAAACGAAAAAATATTTGTTAAGAATTTCCTTTCTAAAAGACTACAATGTCAGCTGCTTCTGCAGGCTTGGGGTGGGACAAGCAGAGCTGCATCCTCTGTATGTCTGACCTACATCTGCGGGACCCTTGTGCCCAAGCAGCAGTCTGTGGCCAGTCCACCAGAGCCTGCCCTACAGGTCCTTGCCAACTTCTGCCTGCCTGGCCTTGATCCTGCCCTCCAGATCAGGTTGAACCCAGATACTGCTGCTGCCAGTGAGCTGAGAGCTTCTTGTGGACTGGGCTCCCAGGCTCCCAGCCCTGCCAGGTTCCTCCCACCCCACAGACCTTAGCCAATCAACAGGCGTCATATTGCTTCTTAATCCTCCGGGTGACTTTGTCCTCCCTAGGGGACTTTAACTCCTCAGGTTCCGTCTTGCTCATCCCCACCCAGACATTTCTCAGCTCCAACCCAGACTGCAGGAGCCACAGGGATCCAGTGGGTCCCAGGGTGTGCTGTGTGACTCCAGAGCCCAGTCATTCTGGGTGGACTGTCTCCCAGAGAGAGGGTTGAAGAAGACTTGATTGCTGGCTTTCCTCCATCCAGTCTCTTTTCTCTTCTGCCCTACCATACCCATGGCTACAGAAAGAGATAATTGAGATGCCACACAAATGCTCCCACAGGGAGTGGGGATCAGACTTCTCCCTTTGGGGTCCTGCTGTGGACTGAGGGGTGCTTGGCCTGGGAGCTCCCTACCCACCAGCCCTCCTTGCTGCTGCTTGCCTGACAGCCCCATTAGAGTAAGACAGGCTCTTAGGCAGAAGGACATTGAACCACCTTGGGCACCCTGTGGGTGAGACAGGACCAGCATCCTTATCCCTGGCATGGTCAGGGATTGATCTCTGGGGCCCAGGGATGGGCTGCAGACCAGATCCTCTATACCCAGGCCTTGAGTGTAGTACCCAGGAGCACAGAGAGGATATTTGTGACCTAGTCTTAGGAGGTATGAGTTGCCTACAGGGGCAGATCGGGGGAAAGAGTGCAGTGTGTGTCCTAGCTTTGGCATGCTGGTGGGGCACCCCTCCTCCCATGGCAGGGCCATGCTCCCATCTCAGACGAGGATCCTGAACAGGGAACCTCCCTGTCTGCACCACAGTTGTGGAGGATCTTGGCTGTCTTGAGGTCCTACCTACTGGCAGAGGCCCAGGAGAAGCAGAGGAACAGGGGAGGGTTGAAAGGAGTGAGGCCCACTCCAGACTGCCAGATTGTGAGTCTCAGACAGCCCACCTCCACATGCAGACTTTCTGGTTGGGTGGGGTCACCTCAGCCTCTCCTTGGCACCTTTGCCCAGAGATGGAAATGGGCTTTTGACCCCTGCACATACCTTGCCAGCATTTGTGGAACTTAAGGGCAGGCTCGCCCAACCTAACACCACCCAGATTTACTCCCCACCCACCTCTGCTGTGGTGGAGAATAAGGGACTCACCTGGAAGTTCCAGGGCCTCTCCCACCAACTGTGGCATTAGAGGGCTTCTCCTGAGGAACTAGAACTGGTCACAAGATACACAAACAACAGTGAAGCTTGTTTCCTCTAGCTAGCAACAACTACTGACAGGGAGGTCAATTTGCATGACTTTTACAAAATTTACTGACTCAGTCATAGAGGGTGTGGTTGATTTTCACCAACAAGCAACACTTACTGACTCAGAGATTAAAATGGGCAAATTATTAACTAAACAAAAGAAAATTCAAAAGCAAGAAGTAACAGCTGCTACAGATGAGGAAGAATTAGCAAAAGAACTCTGGAAGTATGAAGGATCAGAGCTAAAGGTCACCCCCAAAAGGGAACACCAGCTCCCTAGCAATGGATATCAACCAAAAGCAGAATATTGAAATGACAGATAAAGAATTTCAAACATGGATTATAAGGAAGCTTAATAAAATACAAGATAAAATAGAAACCCAACACAAAGAAACCACAAAAACAATGCAGTAAATGAATGAAAAATTCACTAAAGAAATTGAATTATTAAAGAAAAATCAAACAGAACTACTGGTAATGAAAAATTTGTTCAAAGAACTACAAAACACAGTGGAAAGCCTTAAGAACAGGTTAGATCAAGCAGAAGAAAGAATCTCAGAGCTCGAAGGCAACAAAATTCATTTTAAAAAGTCGGTCACAGAGACAAAGCAGAAATATAAGAGGAATACGCAAAACCTACAAGATATATTAGACTACATAAAGAGGCCTAACATAAGAATCTTAGGCATCCCTGAGGGTGAAGGAGAAAATACACAAGGGTTGGATAATTTATTTTAGGGAATAGCTGAGGAAAATTTCCCTGGCCTTGCTAGAAATCTAGATATCCAGATACAAGAACCTCAAAGGACTCCTGGCAGATTCATCATAAGAGGCAAACACCATGACACATAGTCATCAGACTGGCCAAAAAAAAAACTCCCCAAAAAACAAAAACAAAAACATGAAAGAGGCACTCCTATGAGCCATAAGGTGAAAGCACCTGGTAACTTACAAAAGAAAACTCATCAAAATAACTGCACAATTCTCAAATGAGACCTTACGAGCCAGAATGGATTGGGATCTCATTCTTAGTTTTCTCAGACAGATTAATGCCCAGCCTAGAATTCCATATCCTGCAAAACTAAGTTTTGTATATGAGGAGGAAATACAGTTTTACTCCGGCAAGCAACCACAGACAGAATTTGTCAAAACAAGACCTCCCCTGTAGGAAGTAATAAGAGCTGCATTATTCACAGACTAATACAATAAACACTAGCCAGTACAAAATCATGTAAAAGCTAAAAACCAAAGGCAAGATAACACAATGGCTCAAGAGATAAAACAAAGCAACAAAGTTCTACTCAACAGGATGAAAAGAAATCCACCCCACTTATCAATTCTTTCAATAAATGTGAAAACCTTTAACTACCCATTGAAGACACAAAGACTGGCTGAATTATTAACATACACAAGCCAAGTATCTGCTGTCTGTAGGAAACATATTTAAACTACAAGACTCATTCAAACACAAGGTGAAAATATGGAAAACAACATCCCATGATGATGGAAACCAAAAGAAAGCTGGAGCAGCAGTTTTCATATGAGATAACTTAGTCTTCAAATCAACAAAAGTAATGAAAGACAAAGATGGTCTTTATAAATGGTAAAGGGAACAATTCAACAAGAAAACATAATAATTCTGAATATTTACACACCCAACACAGGTGCACCCAGTTTCATAAAGGAAATCCTACTTGACCTAAATAAAATGACAAACTGCCGCACCATAATAGTCAGGGGCTTCAACACCCCTTTGGTAGAACAGGACAGATCCTCCAAGCAGAAATTAAACAAAGAAAGAGTGGATCTAAACAGAACTCTAGAACAAATGGGCCTAACAGTTATTCACAGAACTTTCTACCCCCAAACCACTGAATATAAGTTCTTCTCATCAGCTCATGAGAAATTCTCTAAGATTGACCACATCCTAGGTCCCAGAACATGCTCGACAAGTTTTTAACAAAGTAGAAATTATTCCATGCATCTTCTCAGACCACAGTATAATAAGATTAGAAATCAATTCCAACAGAAACACTCACTATACACAAAGTCATGGAAATTAAACAAACTACTGCTGAATGATAATCAGGTCAAGGAGAAAATTAAGATGAAAATCAAAAGATTCTTTGAACTTGATAAAGGAAATACAAGTTATCAAACACTGTGGCACACAGCTTATGCAGTCCTGATAGGAAAATTCATAGCCATAAATGCCCACATCCAAAAGACAGACAGGTCACAAATCAACAATCTAATGAATTGTCTCAAAGAACTGGAAAGGAAGAGCAAATCCACCCCAAACCCAGCAGAAGAAATAAAATAACTAAGAGCAGATCAGAACTAAATGAAATTGATAACAAAATGACTTTATGGAAGATTAATAAAACAAAAAGATGATTCTTTGAAAAGATAAACAAAATTGATGTGCCTCTCACTAGATTAACAAGAAGCAGAAAACGAAGGACTCTAAAAAGCTCAATCAGGAATGAAAACGGAGAAATTACAACTGACACCACAGAAACACAAAATATTATCTCTGAATAGTATAAAGAAGGAAATCAAGGGCATCCAAATGAGGACAGCAGAGGTCAAATTATTGCTCTTTGCTTATGATATGATCTTATATCTAGAAAACCCCAAAGATTCAGCCAGGAAACTACTGGAATTAATAAATAATTTTGGCAAAGTCTCAGGTTACAAAATCGATGTACACAAATCAGTAGCATTCATATACACCAACAACAGTCAAACTGAGAACCAAATCAAAGACTCAATAACTTTCACTATAGCAACAAAGAAAATAAAATGTCTAGGAATATATTGAACTAAGGAGGTGAAAGACTTCTACAGGGAGAACTACAAAACACTCAGGAAGACAATGGCAGAGGACCTAAACAGGTGGAAAACCATACCATGCTCATGGGTTGGCAGAATCAACATTGTTAAAATGTCTATACTACCCAAAGTGATCTACAGATTCAACAAAATCCCTATTAAAAAACCAACATCATTTTTTGCATATCTATAAAAAATAATTCTACATTTTGTGTGGAACCAGAGACGACCCCATATAGCCAAAGTAACCATAAGCAAAAAGAAGAACTTGGGAGGCATCAACTTACCAGACTTCAAGTAGTATACGAGGCTATATAGTAACAAAACAGCATGGTACTGGCACAAGAACAGAGTCAAAGATCAATGAAACAGGACTGAGAACCCAGATATAAAACCATCCTCATATAGCCATTGGATCATCTGATCTTTGACAAAGCATTCGAAAACATAGACTGGGGAAAAGAAACCCTATTCCATAAATGGTGCTAGGAAAATTGGGTAGCCACATGTAGAAGACTGAAACAGAATCCACACCTCTCACCACCCACAAAAATCAACTCACGATAGATAACAGACTTAAACCTAAGGCATGAAAACATAAGAATTTTAGAAGAAAATGTTGGAAAAACTATTATAGACAGCAGTGTAGGCAAAGAATTTATGAAGAAGACCCCAAAGACAATCATAGCAACAACAAAAATAAATAAATGGAACCTGATCAAATTAAAAAGCTCCTGCACAGCCAAGGAAACTATTACTAGAGCAAACAGACAATCTACAAAATGGGAGAAAATATTTTCATGCTACAGATCCAATAAAGGACTGATAGCTAGAATCTGTATAGAACTCAGGAAAATTAACAAGAAAAAAATCAAATAACCCCATTAAAAAGTGGGCAAAATACATGAACAAAAACTTTCCCAAAAAAGACAGACTAATGGCCAAAAAACATATGGAAAAATGCTTAACATCTCTAATCATTAGTGAAATGCAAATCAAAACCACAATGAGATATCACTTAACTCCAATGAGAATGGCTTTTATCAAAAAATCCCAAAACAAAAGATGTTGGCATGGATGCCGAGAGATAAGAACACTCATACACTGCTAGTGGGACTGAAAATTAATACAACATCTATAGAAAGTAATGTAGAGATACCTCAAAGAACTAAAAGTAGAAGTAACATTTAATCCTGTAATCCCACTAGTGAGTATTTTCCCAAAGGAATAAAAGATATTCTATAATAAAGACATCTGCATCTGAATGTTTACAGCAGCACAATTCACAATTGCAAAGATGTGGAATCAACCAAGTGCAAATCAATACATGAGCGGATTAATAAAATGTGGTATATGTATACCATGGAGTACTCAGCCATAAAAAACAATGGTGAACTAATACTTCTTGTATTATCCTCGATGGAACTGGAGCCATTCTTTGAAGTGCACAAGAATGGAAAAACAAACACCACATGTACTCTCCATTAAATTGGGACTAATTTATCAACACTTAGGTGCAAATATGACAGTAACATTCATCGGGTGTCAAGCAGGTGGGAGGGGGGAGGAGGGAATGGGTAAATTCACACTTAATGGGTGCAGTGCTTACTTTCTGGAGGATGGGCACACTTGTAGCTATGACTTAGGTGGTGCAAAGGTAATATATGGAACCAAAGTGTTTATACCCCCATAGTATTCTGAAATTAAAAAAAGACTACAATGTCATACAAAATAGTAATGTGATACCCCAACTGTTTTATACATTAGAAAATATTCTTGAACAATAATTGTATATATTAAAGTTATATACATCTATATTACATACATCTATCTATAACTATATATCTATATGTATATATTAGGTTTCACCCTAGAACTGTTTCACTAAAAGAGGTAAGGGTTTTTAAAATGATATTGTATTTCCCTGAGCAGTGCCACTAACCAGACAGGACCCAGTACAAAAATAAAAATAACGAATTTTTGCAAACTACCTTCAAGTTTCTGAATACAGTTTTGGAAAATAAAAAGGCACATAAATACAACCTGGGTCATCATTAATAGGAATACATTCTTTTTTTCTTTTCTTTTTTTTTTTGAGACAGAGTCTTGCTTTGTTGCCCGGGCTAGAGTGAGTGTCGTGGCCACTTCAGCCTAGCTCACAGCAACCTCAAACTCCTGGGCTCAAGCAATCCTTCTGCCTCAGCCTCCCGAGTAGCTGGGACTACAGGCATGTGCCACCATGCCCGGCTAATTTTTTCTATATACATTTTTAGTTGTCCAGATCATTTCTTTCTATTTTTTAGCAGAGACGGGGTCTCACTCTTGCTCAGGCTGGTCTCGAGCTCCTGACCTTGAGCGATCCACCCGCCTCGGCCTCTCAGAGTGCTAGGATTACAGGCGTGAGCCACCGCGCCTGGCCCGGAATACATACTTTTAATGTCATTTTTAATTCATACATTCATGGAATTAACTCAGCAATTTTCATGAGAATTTCTGAAGTTTACACATGTATTGCCAGAGCCAAATCAAAAGATCAAATAAACCAAAGGGATAGAGTGGATTAAAATGACCCTTGAGGATCGATTAACACCGACAAATGTTTATTAAGCAGTTTCTTAATTGCTACTTAACTAAACTGTACTTATACTGTAATGAAGATTAATAGGCCCTGAATAAGTTATTTTCATTTATTTTTATGAAGTAGGAGCTCTTGATTATGCATGGGATAGCTTAACATTACTGACATATGGTATTATGTTTCAATCATTTTGGGAAATAATGTTATTACAAAAATGTCTTCATTTAATTTATACATTTAGAATGCTGTATACTTATTTTAAATGGTACACACTAATTTTAAAGGATGTTTTATATTGATGTATATAGATATATTTTATTAAAATTAATTAAAGAAAAAAACGCAGGAGCCATCACAAGACATGAACTATCAAACTTGAGCATAATTAGCCATTCAACTGCTTTTGTTGGGTATTACTATGTAGAAGCAACTTTCTAGACATTGTAGAAGGGCTGTCAAAAAGATTCAAGATGATTAGAGTCATTTTTCTTAGATAAGTATACATTAAATTGAGTTTCTTTAGAAAATAATTACTAAAAGTGAGAATTTTTCAGCCACTAAAATGCTTGCATCTTGCTATGGTTCAAATACTTGCCTACTCCAAAGCTCATGTTGCAACTTAATCCCCAATGTGGCAGTATTCGGAAATAGGGTCTTTAAGAGGTAAATGGGTCATAAGGGCTTTGTCCTCATGAATTTATTAATTCATTCATAGACTAATGAATAAATGGGTTAATTCTTTAATTGATTAATGGGTTACTATGGGAGTGCAACTGGTGGTTTCATAAGAAGGGGTCGAGAGACCTGAATGATCACACTCATCCCTCTCACCATGTGATACCCTGCCCCGCCTTAGGACTATGCAGAACGTACCTGCCAGAAAGAAGGCCCTCACCACAATGAGCCCTCCACGTTGGACTTCTCAGCCTTCATAAATGTAATAAATAAATTCCTTTTCTTTATAAGTCACCCACTTTCAGGTATTCTATTCTAAGCAAGAGAAAATGGACTAAGATATATCTAAATCTAATTTTGCTTATTGCTTAATATTTGAGTTGTGGGAACTTCAAGTGTGATATATTTAACACCCTTGTTGGATTTAGTAATTATGTGAAGAGTTTTATATTAGCATTAATTATAGTAAATACTCGAGCCTTCTACAGATTTTCAGTGTCCTGATTAACCTTTTTTTGCTTACATGTTGTCAGGGAACTATAGCAACCATATGAACACTCATTTGAAAACCTGTGATTGACTGAACTGACAGTTTAATTTAATTCAATTGTGTTAGAATAATTTAATCTTTTTTTTTCTTTAAAGCTAAGTGTGATGCGATTGTTAGAATTCTTAAAAGTGATCTTTATTATGTCAATGTCCTCTTGTTTATAAGCTTATCTTAAATCTTAATTTAATTGACTCACAAGTCAGTTATAAATTATGACGGGTTAAATAATCCTGCTTTATGAGTTCTGCCAGCAGGCTGGAAGGAACCTAGTTCTTCCATATTTGCTACTACTTGGCATTGGGCCCAGTACATGGTAAGTGCTCAATTAAAATTTTTATACTGAATAGTGGATAGATACACTAATTAGTGCAATATCATACAAGGTATATTTTTCAAGGATTTTATCTAATATGCAAAGTTAAGTCATGATACCCAAGTAAATTCTTTCTCCCCTTCCTTCTTCCTCTCTCCCTCCTTTCTTTCCTTCCTTCCTCCCTTCCACCCTCCCTCTTCCTTCCTTCCTTCCTTCCTTCCTTCCTTTCTTTCTTTCTTCCTTCCTTCCTTCCTTTCTTCCTTCCTTCCTTCCTTCCTTCCTTCCTTCCTTCCTTCCTTCCTTTCTTCCTTCCTTCCTTCCTTCCTTCCTTCCTTC
>RJWJ010032591.1:0-18453 GCA_004363605.1 Indri indri
GTCATCAACATTCTTCTACCAAATGTGTGTGTAACAGAATTGATGGTTACAACATTTAAAAAAGCACTGATGTATATTTAACAAACTTCAGCTTTCATCCTGGTGACATGATATAAATAAAGTTTTAAGATACTGACCAGGTCATAATTTTTGGCCATCAAACTCAGGGAGTAGCAACAAACATATCTATACCACTATTACAGAGCTGTAGTCATTGCTTAAATGCAGCAAGATGTTCCTTGTAGTTCCTGGACATATACCATCTGGTGCAGAAATCCTGTAACTTCCATTTCCCCGCTGTTCAAGAGAAATACATTATACAAACACACATTACCACTCATTGCTCTACAAAGGGGTCATCAAACTATGGCATGTGCATCAAATCCAGCCCTGCAGCCTATTTTTGTACAGTCTGAATGCTAACAATAACTTTTGCATTTTAGAGGGTTGAAAAACAAAACAAAATATGCAACAGAGACCATATGTGGCCCACAAAGCCTACAATATTTACCGTCTGGCCCTTTAAGGAAAAGTTTGCCGACTCTTGCTCTACAAAATTAGGTTGACTTTGGAGAGGGAAAGGGTTTTGAAATGAATATATGGAATAGAGATGGTGAAACATATGGTTTGTCTTTCTGAATCAGTCCATATTACAAGGGCAATGGGTGTCCTAACAGGATGGAGGGAATAAACTTTTACAAAGACTAGGGGAAATGGTACTGTCAAGAAAAGTATAAACCTCCCTGTGAACTTTGATCTTTGATTTCAAAAAGGGAAAAATCTAGATAAAAGTAATTTTTAAACTAATATAAGGCAAAACATTAGTAACAAGAAAAGAATAGGCTCAGTGGCATTGAGGCGAAGTGACTGCAGCAGAAATTGCAAGATGTTCATCAGTAATCATTCTCCCTATCTCTTAATAACGGAACTTCTGAATTCAAGCTTGGAAGAAGGCTGTCCAACTAAAGACGACATTTACCAGTCTCCCTTGCAGCTAGGCATGGCCACACTTCAGGAAGTAGAATGTGAACAAAAAAGATGCACTCCATGTCCATGCAACTAACCTGTGGATAAGATGAAATAGTCTGTTTCCCTTTGCCCCGCCTTCTTCCTGTTGGCTGGGAGATGGAAGATGCACATTGAGGTTGCACAGTAACCCCATCAACCTTGAGCTGCTTAGCTTGGCAATTTTTTGTAAGAGCAAAATAAGTTCCTGTGTTATTTAAGCCATTGCCTTTGGTGTGGTCTCTGTTACAGCAACTTCCACAGAAAGATGGGGGAAAATGATATTGCTTATGGCATTATGTTTATATACATCAATGCAAAAACTATATTTTAACATAAGATAAAAGCAATTTCTTAGATACCACCAAGATTGCATGCATGTGTTAGCTCACAAAATATGTGAAAACACTCCTTTATGTTTTCTTTAGAAAATGTGATGGCTTTTACAATAAGATATCACCTCACACCTGTTAGGGTGCCTATTATCATAAAGACAAGAGATAAATAGTGTTCGTGAAGGTGCGGATAAAAGGGAACTTTTATACACTGTTGGTAAGAGTGTAAATTGATATAGACATTACGGAAAACAGTATGGAGATTCCTCAGAAAATTAAAACTAGGACTATGATATGATCCAGCACACTCACTTCTGGGTACATGTCCAAAGGAAATGAAGTCAGTACGTCAAAGAGATGTCTGCACCCCCATGTTCGTTGCGGCATTATTCACAATAGCCAAGACATGGCATGGAAACAATCTAAGTGACCACTGATGGATGAATATATACAGATACATACATATAAAAGTATACATACACAATGGAATATTATTCAACCTAAAAAGAAGAAAATTCTACCATTTGCAGCAACAGGGATGAACCTAGAGGACATTATGTTAAGTGAAATAAGCCAGATACAGAAAGACAAATACTTTATGATTTCACTTATATGTGGAATCTAAAAAAGTCAAACTCATAGAAGCAGAGAATAGAATGGCAGTTGCCAGGAGCCAGGGAATGAGAAAAATGGGGAGATACTGGTCAAAGGGTACAAACCTTCAGTTATAAGGTGAATAAGTTCCGGGGATATAATGGACAGCATGGTGCCTATAGTCTATAACATTGTATTGTTTACTTGACATTTACTAAGAGAGTAGATCTTAAGCATTCTCACCACCACCCCCCCAACACACACAAATGGTAACTGTGTGGTGATGGATGTGCTAATTAATTTGATTTTGGTAATCATGACACACTGCATACGTAGATGAAATCATCACATGGTATACCTTCGATATACATTAATACAATTTTTATGTTAGTTATACCTCAATAGAAGGCGGGGGGAAAGAAAAATGTTGTGGTTTTGAAATTTAAATTAAAATTTTGATCAACCTTAAATTTATTTTTGTATAAGAAGGTAAGGAATTGGTGTTTTTTCTGGTGTTGTTCTAAAGAGCTACTCTGTAGTCCAAACATTATTTCTTCAATAATCTATTAATAGCTTCTCCCCACTGATTTGAAAAGCTACTTTTATTATCCATTTACGTATACATTCCTTCTTACACTCCACAAATATCAAGAGAGTGCCTGCTGTACCAGGTACTGCGTTAGTTGCTGGGGGGACAGCAACGAGGACAGCACAGCCCCTCCCGTGGTGGAGTGCAGAGTATAGTGGAAGAGACAGTGAAAAGTAGGTGGATACATAATTGCAACTTGCAAAGTGCTCGGGGGGAAACAAACGACTGCAGAGAGAAAACGTGGGGTGGAGATGCGGGGCAGCTTCCCCTTATGGACTGCTTGAAGGAAGTCCCACCTAATTGAAGCTGGAGCTCTAGGAGTGAGATCAAGCCAGCCTAAGAAAGAGCCAGGGACAAGTGCTCCAGGTGGAAGGAGCCGCTCATGCAAGGACTGTGGAGAAACGAATTTGGCTCTCTGGAGAAAGGAAAACTGGCCAGTGTGGCTGAGACACGCTGAGCCTGGAGAGGCGTGATGTGAATGAGGTTAGCGGGAGCAGTGGGTCTGGTCATTCAGGGCAGGAATACGGATTTAATTCCAAGTGCATGGAAAAACCATTGAAAGCTTTTAAGCCAAAGGTTTATATGACCTTACTATGTTTTTAAGTGACGATGCTGGATGTTTTGGGGGGAAAGGCTAGAGAGGGCTTAATAAAAGAAATAGGAGAACTACAATCTTTAAAAATTGGGAAATGATTGCAGTAAATCTGAGGACGCAAAACTTTCATATACCTTAGAGTGTATTTCAGATCTCTATTCTGTTCTATTGATCTGGTTTTTTATGCCTGCACCAGTTTTGTATAGCTTCATAATACATTTTGGTGTGTGGTAGAGCAAGTTTTCTCCTACCCTTCCCAGCACAGACTTTCTTCAATATTCCTGCATATTTATTCTTCCATTTGATCTTTGGGATTATGTTGTCAAGATCCGCAAATAATCCTGATGGGATTTTGATTGAGTTTGCACGAACTTTACGAATTTAAGGAGAATTAACATCTTTGTAGTATAAAGTCTTCCTGTCTCCCCAAAACAAAGCATGCCTCTCTCCATTTATTCCTGTCTTCTAACTCTCTATAAAGTTATTTTTATACTAATTTTCTCTATGTTCATCCTGTGCATTTCTTTTGAAGTTTATGTCTTGATAATTTTTGTTATTGTTGCTGTTGTAACTGGGATCTTTCTTTTGTTATATTTCCTAACCTGCCTTTTGTCATAGTTCCTCATATTTGTGGTAGAAAGGAATAAAGGCAAATGGGAAGGGTTGAGTCGATTATATATATTTTTTCCCTGACCTATCAATCTCACGCCTGAATTATATTAATAGTTTTTAAAATTAAAAAGCAGTTTGCAGCTTTTGTTATCTGGTTCCACCATAATAGCTTTCCTTGAAGCAAAGGAGGCCTCCTGTCTCTGACCATCTGAGGGAAGGTTACAGGGGGGAAGAGGAAGTTTGGGACAGAAAAAAAAAAAAAATCAAAAAATCAATTAATACTTCATATCATCCTACTGCATTATATATAGATTATACAAATTTATATTAAAGCATTAAAGGATACTTTTTATGTTGCCCCATATTCTATGACCCACTCCCAAGCCCCTGAAAAGACAGGTCCACACATTCAAGGAGAAGTGCAAGGCAAACCTTAGGACTTGTTACAACGTAACCACAGATACACATACATACATACACAAACACATGTGTGCACATGGGCACACACCAAAATGCAAAATGGAATCCTATGAGGGAAATACAAATCGTTTTATTTTATTCTAAGTGCTTTCCTGTATTTTCCAAATATTTGTCAATGAACCAACTTTACTTTTATGATCGGAAAAAAATTAAATAAGAGAATCTCAAATAAATCCAAGAAAAGAGGGGGAAGATATCCTCAAAGAGTATGTGGCTTCAAAGTAATGCATGCATCTAACAACCGAAACCTGACCATGAGTTCCCCCGTAATTGCGAAAGGACTGAAGGACAGAAGTGAAGGAAAGAGAGAGGAGGATGAAAGGGGAGAAACAAAAACATAAAGAACTCAGTGTGACTCCACACAGAAGTCTTTGATGACTGGAAGAAGCCAGGCCTATTAGGCTACTTTGTTGTTCCTTGTTCTTCAGTAAGTGGAATCATTTTCAAAACGGAATACACGAACTTCAACAGGTGAGGAGGAGGTAATAGGTGGAATGAGTTGATCTCAGGCTCAAATGACCAGAGTGCAGAAGAAACCTGTCAATGTCATATCAAAGCCATTTCAGGTAAGAGTTACAAGATCACAGACAATAGGAGGAATGTCCCAGGCTGCAGACAGACATGCAGCCTGAACTTCAAAGAGGAGAACAAGACATGGTACAGAAACAACAGACAGATGAGCTCGATATTAATTCCAGAAAAAAAAATCTAGTCTGAATTATTAAAAATTGGCCTTAATCCTTTAAAAATGCTAGCATTTCAGCTTTTAAATTCCTGAAAGAAATAACTCTGGCTTTCTTTCTACCCATTAAATTAGCTCTACTTGGTATATGCACATGATACTCTTTAAGAAATAGTCCCATTGTGCTCACATGAGATTAGTAACAGAACACCGTTGGAGAGGCTGAAGTCACAAGCCATTCCAGCCCCCAGAAATGTTAATGTAGCAACCGACAGTTCTCCAATGGCTACTAATTGCCAGGTACTGTGCTGGGGTTATGGTGAGGACTAAGGCACTACCCTGTCTTCCAGGACATTTCATAGGGGAGAAAAATGGTAAGTGCCGTTGTAGCTATGGTGGCACTCAGAGACTGGCATATCTAAAACAACATAAAAATGACACATTACCTTTCAAGGCCATTGGGGAAAGACCTTTAAGAATTTACCATTTGAGGAGGTTGCCCTGGCAGGCAAAGCCTTCTCCTCCTCTGGGTGTGAGTAGGCAGAAGCCAAATGGCATTCTTTCCGGGATACTCTAGGTCCCACTGGGTGCAAGGTTGGATTGAGCATCCTCTGAAGCCTCTTGCATCTCTAAATACCATACTTCTGTAGATCAATCAGGATTGGCAGAGTCAGAAGAGGCTTCTGAGAGGAAGCAAGTCTTGATTTGGACCCCCAATGAGGACAGAATTTCAACAAGCAGAAGGTAGTAGAACACAGCAAATGTGGTTGAATTTCTTCTGACCAAATGCATGCCAGGCAGGTTGGTTAGATGGGAAACGGCATAGACACTGAACAAATACACGAGAGAAGTGTTACACCAACACTTTTAATACACAAAAGACCTTTAAAATTCTCATGCTTGAAAAAAAAATTGCCCGCGAATACTAATAACACCATTTATAATACTGTACTTTCATCAAAACACTCTCAGTATAGCAACAATTAAGAGAAAATAGATCATATCCTATCAAAATTTTTGGTCTTATGTTCTATTGGGAAATCTTGGCATAATGGTTATGATTATGGACTAAGGCCAAAGACTTAGGTTTGAATCCAGTTCAGTTATATGATCCTGGTGGAAGTTTTCTAAATTTTCTGAGCCTATAGAATAGGAACAACTACATCACACAATTGAGTTAAAATCCTTAGTATGATGCTTGGTAAACATTGAATATGTCTCCATAGGAGTAACAATTTCTTAAATTTTAGCAGTTTAATTTTTTTTGCATCAGCTTTGAACAACTTAGTATTCCTTAAAGGTGGTTTACTTGTTTTTCGTTTTGTTTTGTTTAAACAGCTTTCCCATCATTTGCATGTATGCACTGTAAGGGACTTCTGTTATATTCACAGTTGCTCATTATCTTCTGAATATCCTTTCTGTGTTTTGGGAAACCTGCACATTATAATGCCTTCCTTTCCAAGGTGAAAGTCAGAACTAAATTCCCCAGCCAAACAAGAGGCATGGAAGCAGACACATGGGCTGTACCAATCTGACTCCCTCACACAAAATTTCAATTCATAAGGGAACAACTGCAGGCATTGACTTCTACGACTTGTAACAAGCAAGATGGTAGAGGTGTTTGGCTCCTTGAAGCAACATGTGGCATAGCGTCTAGGGTCCAGCCCGGAGTGTCATGAGTTTGAGCTGCACATGGCACAGGGGCTGTGCTCTTAGGAGTGGAGCAGGCCTGGTAGTGGGGTTTCTGCTGGAGCTGTGGGGTAGAGACTCGTTCCTGGCTCCCTGGCTCTCCCAGTGACTCTGTGAGCTTCCCAGTATTCTCTAACAAATCCATCTCATGCTTAAACTAACCAGAGTGGACTCTGTTATTTCCACTTATGAAACCTGCCTACTGCACTGACTCACCGAGGGTCTCATTGATCAGACAGGTCACACCTTGACCTTGCCTTCTTACCCATCAGGCCTGTTATGTGTCATGCGAGATGCTGGTGAGGACCTACTGACTGTAATTTTTTTTTTTTTTATCATGGATACAGAACTTATGAAATGTTTACACTCTCAGTTTAATGGATTTTCATTTGTTCTCTCCTCCTACCTGAATGTACCATGTATTTCTCCAATGTGTTCCTCACCAGGTAGGCAATTTTGCCAACAGGCAAAGATGGATAGAGCAAGATCCTATGACAGGACACATCTCTCTCTGAAATAATACATAGCAATGAAAACCTGTTTTACATAACACATTCGTTTTCCCCCTTTCTTCTCAAACTTGCTCTCTCATACAAGAGCCATTTTATCCTAAAGGAAACAAAAACATTAGTAATAAAAATGCTTACCTAAATAGTGTACATTTATACATTCATTAATGATAAAAGAATAACTTTAAAAGAAAATAGAACCAATAAATTATTTATTTGGTCTACATACACAAAGCTGAACAATCAGTTTGCTATCTTCATCAAATTACCTGAATTCATTGGTTATTTATATATCATATCATCTCAAGCCAATATTGGCACAAAGCATTATATTTGAAAGAACTGCAAGCAGAAGCTTTGGATTACTTACAAATAATCTAATGCCTCAAATAATTCTTTCCATATTCACAAATGCAAAGCCTAGAAGAGAATTTCTAACCTAGCACAACACTTGCATCGTTAAAAATGTCTCTGTGCTTATTCACATCTCCAAAGTATTCAGTCCCAGTTGATATCATTCAACAGGAGATTGCGACATTTTTGAAGTGAGATTATACAAATATATACTCAGATCTGTAGTAAGGACTATTTTCATTTAAGGAAAAATACATATTACATAGTTCACTTATGAGAAACCAAAGCATTTAGGTGATCATTTGTATCAAGGTTCTCTTTCTGCTCATGGAAAGGGCAACTTGCAAAACTCAATAGCGCCCCACTGTGGAACTATGGAACAACTGACATCTAATCAGGGTTTTGCTGTTTTTCTTTCTATTTTATTTTCTTACAATGGTTTCTCTTTATAAGAGAAACTTTCTCTAGTTTGGAAATTATAAGTTTCTTTAGGATTTGATAAAAGCAAAGAAATAGTCATATCCATGAGTGCATTAATATATGTAACAGGTGAATTTATATTTCTTGGAAACAAAATACCTTTCATATTTCCTAACTTGTTATTTTAATGACTATTCCAAAGAGTAAAGAGAAAAGAAAAGCTACTTGTCAAAAGTGCTGTCTTATTTTTCCACACATGGTACTCCAAAAGTAAGGACATTAAAATCATAAAGAGAATATTGGAGACATCACAGGAAATCTCTTCTCCTAAGGGTGTGGGAGAAAAATAGGTGTAAAATATAACGGCACCCCATTTCTAAACTTCATCTTATGATTAGATCAATTAAATTTTGAGTGAACTCTGTATATCATAAGTCACACACTTATTTTTTCTTCCTATTATGAAATGCATATTCTTCAGGTCTAAAGGGAATAAAACCTTGGTTCTATGCTGAAAGATTATGCCTGATGTTTCAAATCCTACTGACAAAAAGCACCTCATCTGCAATGTTGTGTATCTGGTGGTTGTTGCATGGTTCCAACTAACATTTTCTTCTGCATGTTAAAGCCAGGACTTCTTTTTTGTTTATTCCCCTTTTCCCCCATTATCTGAATATTTTGGAACAGCCCTTATGGTTTTCCTGGGTCTTCCCTTTTTCAGGTGAATCATCTGCCAAATCCTAACACTTTTTCACAAGAGATATTTTTGTCTGCTTCTTACTCCCCTTGTGGTAGTCTAGAGAACTACTTTTCCAGAGGACATCATCTCCAAGCTTAAACTAAAACTTAAAAGTAAAATCATGTGAAAGTACAAAAACAAGAATACCTAGCCAGTTGAGTTTCTAAATCAATGAATAAATCTTCAAGAAAATTAAGTTTCTGTTAAAATATGTTACACTGTCATTGAAGGAATACAAGTTGGCAGAAACCCACAGCAGAAAATTTCAAAAGTAGGGGTAGTCTTGTCATTATAATAACAATACATTTTTACAAGTTATGAATCAAATGCTACTAACTCCTTTAAAAGAGTAAATAATAACGGTTAAAGCAGGAAGCACTGTGATACCTGAAGACTATGCAGTATTTGTAAGCACTAAAGAGAAACTGAAAGCTTAGACGGATGCCAATAAAAAGCTGAGTGGATGCTGGAAAGCAAAGAATCACAGAGGCACTGGCTGGCGTTACAAAGACAAATTGCTGTGAAATTAATCAAATAAATGACAATGGTTTAAAGAAGATGATTAAAAAATAGGAGTGCACACAACTACAAATAATGGGTTCCAGATGAATCACAAAATGCCAATAAAAAAAAACATGAGCAAGGAAATTTTTTAAAAAACTGTTTCCTGATCTGAAGGATAATTTCAGCATGTTGTTATTTAGCAAATTAAGAAAGCCTATTTAGTTCCACTCAGAAATAATCCTCACTGACATATACTTGTCACGATTTTACACTTTAACTAAGGCAGGATTTCCAGGCTGCCAGACAGAAACGAGAAGGAACATTTAAAGATGAATGTGATAAGGATGGATTTGGATCTTTTTCTCAGACTTTTGAAAAATGAAAACTCTTGTAGAAAAAAATGTATGAAGTAGAAAAAAACTGATCTTGAATTGTGGATTGTGTGCTCATCTTCAGGGAACTTGATCGGTTGGTGACTGAGCAATCTTCTCCCGGGGGCTCTAGCTAGGAGACAGTTTTTTTGTCAATTTCCTGCTTTGAGGTTCTTTTGAACTCAGGTAGTATAATTTGGTCCCCAAACCTACATGAGTTACAGGTTCCTGATTACAAATTCTCAAAATAGACTTCTTTTTTCTATCTAGAGACTAAGCCAAGACATACAGAGTTCCATGTCACCTCTGCTGCTGTGTGGAATTTTTCCTAATCTAGTCTCCTCCTGAGGTTGTTGTCCTGCAATGAATGTGGCTGTATGCTGAAGAATGTTACCTTCAGCAGACCCTAAGTCTTGTCTTCTGTCCCCGAGAGTGTTAAAACCTGACTCCCTAGATTACTGAAACTAACAGCCTTTCCCCCGGCCAGCTGCAATACCAGCTCACCTCTTTACCACTCTGGTTTTCATTTCCCTTTTTTTTTTCTGGCCCCTAGAGATTTCCCATGCTTTCTGCATATTATGTAAGAACATATTTGTGCATCATTTTAAATAAATGTATAATTATTATATGGATATATCATAATTTATTTACCTACCTATTGCACTGTTTGATTTTTCACAATTAGAAATAATACTTGGGTAAACATCCCTGTGCGTAAACTTTTGTGGAAATGTATAATTATTTCCTTGGGATAGATTTCTAACAGTGGATTGCTGGTTCAAAGGGCATGCATATTTTTAAAGTTTTCATTTCAGCCATAGATACTACTCTTTCATACCTTTCTTATGATATTTACCTATTTCTTCCTTATAGTAATACTTACTAATGGACTTAACTTACATTCTCTACCCGATTTTAAGCCTGATTGGTCAGTAAATCCATAATATTCCACTAGTCTAAACAAAGCACTTAATAAAGATCTGTTGGCTTGAATTAAGCCAAAATTGATAATTTTAATGGTTCAGAATTAACATTAGTGAATTTATTCTTGAGTTTCATTGGGAAACAGCTTCAGCACAGAAAATGGCCTCTCAATGCAGGTCCTACCTATCCAGGTTTTGTGGTAGATTTCCATAAAGAGGAAAGGATGGAACATTGCAGAATAATAATGAATGTATGGTGGCAAGAGAGACACAAAAAAAAAAAGGCTAAAAGAACATGAAAAGATAGTCAACTTCATTAGTCATTAGGGAAATGCCAATCAAAACCACAAGGAGACACCACTTCACAACCAGCAAGATGGCTAAAATAAAAAAGACAAATAATAACAAATGTTGGAGAGGATGTGGAGAAATTTGGACTCTCATGCATTGCTGGTGGGAACATAAAATTGTGCAGTTATTTTGGGAAACAGTTTACCAGTTCCTCAAATTGTTAAACATAGTTACCAGCTGGCACAGTGGCTTATGCCTGTAATCCCAGCTACTCCGGAGGATGAGGTGGGAGGATCATTTGAGCCCAGGAGTTTGAGATTATAGTGAGCTATGATCACACCACTGCACTCCAGCCTAGGTGACAGAGTGAGATCCAATAAAACAAACAAACAAAAAATAGAGTTACCATACAACTCAGCAATTCCATTCCTGGGTATCTACCCAGGAGAAATGAAAACATACATCCACACAAAACTTGTATATGAGTATTTATAGCAGCATTATTCATTATAGTCCAAAAGTAGAAACAACCCAAATGTTCACCAGCTAGTGACAGGATAAACAAAATGTGGTCTATCAATTCAATAATAACCAACTGAATATTATTTGACCATAAAAGAAACAAAGTATTGATATATTCTACAACATAAATGAACCTAGTAAACGTTACGCCTAGTGAAAGAATCTGGTCATAAAAGAACACATAGCGTATGACTCCCTTTCTATGAAATGCCAGAATAGGCAAATCCGTGGAGACAGAAAGTAGATTAGTGGTTGCCAGGGGCTGGGAGGAGGAGACAATGCAGAGAGAATGATAATTGGTACTGGGGTTTCTTTGGGATGATAAAAATGTTCTAAAATTAGATTATGGTGATGTTTATACAACTAAGAAACATCAAATTGTACACTTTGAATGAGTGAACTTTATAGTATATAAATTATCTCAATAAAGCTATAAAACAAAAAAGAGAGAGAGAGAAAGAGAGGGGAAAGAAAGAGACCTGGACTCCAACTTACTTTCCTCATCCTTCCTGTAAGACTCCACATCCATTAATTATCATTCTTACGCATATACAAATCCTTCTCATTGACTAAACAATAGTTTGACACATTCCCCCAAACGACCAGCACTTGTAAAGAGTTCAGATGCACCCTAACTTCCCCTCATCTCATTTTTTTAACTACTGTTTACTTCAGCATTTATTTACCCATCCTCCTGATCTTTATTCATTACATTATTGTCTGATCATAAGCAGCTTTGCACTATTTGCCCCACAGAGGAATTTACTACTTTCCCTTTAGACTTTCATTGTTTAACAACCTCTTTCTTTACACCACCAGCCTCTTTGCAAAAGTCTTTGGGAACAAAAAGAAGAAAGTTTTTATCCTTATATGATGCATTCATAAACCTTTATATTTACTCAACAGTTTTAACGTCTCACAGACCGTCGCTATAAACTACAAAACTTGAATGATAAATTTTAACTGATGTCAACAGTTGTTTCAGAGACAACAAAACACATTGCAAATAATCTCACTTAAGAAACACCCTTTCCTTCACTTCTTCACCCCCAAATCCACCTCTGCAATTGGGAAATAGTCATAAAGGAGACATTTTCTGAAAGATAGCATGAAAACCAGAGTTTTAAAAAACAATACATCAGTCCCTCTTCCTCTCGACATTAACTTTCATGGCATTATTCTTCCCTATATCCCCTTCCATAACCTTCTAGCAATCCCATGGTGATTTATAATTATATCTGTTCTTAAATTTGTTTGTAATTTCTATGTATAGGCACTTCTGCAGGAATTTCCAGAGTATTAAGTAAGCATCTGGGCAGATCTGGGGGTGGTGTGGGGACAGAATATATCTTTTGGCCTCAAGAGTGCACCCTAAGGGAGGGCAGAGTGGTAACTGTATTGTGGTAAGTGAAGGGAAACTGCTGAAGAAATAAATCCTGTATCTCCTCTAGACAAGGGGATTCAGTTAGGGGCTGAACCAGTTGCCCAAAGAGATGGAGAGTAAAGAGCAACCGCAATTCTGCAGAGACTGGGAAGCTTAATGGAGAAAGCCCATTTTTTATTCTTACTAACCTATTCTTAGAGATGCTAAAAATTCAGCTGGCAGGAGATCTAAATAGATCAGTTTACTTCTTTTCCCAGTAAGCTCTCACACAGCCCTCTCTTCTATTTTTGTGGTTTTATGCATGTGCTTTGATATCTTTCTATTTCTTTTCCCCATTTTCTCTCAAGAGCTCACTCTTAACCACGAAGTATAATAACAAGAAATGTACATTTGTTCAAGATAGTATAGACATGGTTTACATTTTTGCTTCACTTTGCCCAAAAGGGAGTTATTTTTCCTTTTAAGGTGTTTCCAACTGCGAAATTAGGGGAAGAGGGAGGGCAGGCCACACACGGAGAATTTGCTCTCTGGTTGACTTGAGTTCACTTTTAAATTTAGAGCCAGGAAGCTTGAAACTAAAACAAACAGCAATGTATTGAGCTACGTGTGGTAGGAAATGACCTTTCCTATGCTGAAGTCATAAAATAATTTACCATAAGAAAATCTTCTTTAATGACAATTAATAGCATTCAAATGATTTTTTAAACTAGGTTTCCAAAGTAATGTCTCAAGACAGATCCTAATTTGCTAAATAGGCAGGATATCCATTGTTGTAGTAGAAGAGAAGAGACCACATCCCAACCACCCTGACACTGGAATCGGAAGCCTAGTGTTTGGGGTTAGAGATCTTCACATGCAGAAAAGAAGCTTTTGGCATATAGGTGAAGGGAAAAACCACAGCAATCGGTGGTCTCAGGAAGAGAGTGAAATAGAGAAGAAAAGGGCCCAGGACTCAGCCCTGGGGATTCCAACAAATAGAGAAAAAGCAAAGGAGGTGGAAAAGAAGTAGTCAGTGTGATGGGACAAAACCAGAGAAGATGCCACCAGGGTAGCCATGAGAAAAGAGTGTTACAAGAAAGAGGAAGTGGACAGGCATGTCAAATGAGCTGCAAGGCCAAACGAGAGGTGGACAGAAAAGTGACCCTTACTCCTGGCCTTGCAGAGAGTATGGGTGACCTTGGCAGCAGCAGCTTCAGAGGCATAATGAGACCTGAAGCCCCATTAGAAGAGGTGGAGGAGAGAGTGAGAAAGTGGAGACTGTTCATACGGACAATTTTCAAGAAATTTGTTTGTAAAGGGGAGCATAAATTTGAGGCAGTAGCTGGATGGGAATGTCTAGTCATCGGAGAAAGTTTTTTTTAAATCTCTTTTTCAAGATGGGAGATTCTAGAGCATGTTGGTATGCTGATGAGAATGCTCCAGAAGAAAAGGAGAAATTGATATTGCAAAACCAAGAAGATACACAGTCATGTGCCACTTAACCACAAGGATACATGCTAAGAAATGCATCCTTCAATGATTTCATTGTGTGAACATCATAGACTGTACTAACACAAATCTAAATTGTATAGCCTACTACACACCTAGGCTATATGGACTATATAGCCTATTGTTCCTAGGTAACAAACCTGTACAGCATATTACTGTACTGAATGCTGTAGGCAATTGTAACACAATGGTAAGTACTTGTGTATTTAAACATAGAAAAGGTACAGTGAAAATATGGTGTTATAATCTTATGGGACTGCTATCATATATGCTGTCCTTCATTGACTGAAACATCATGCAATGCATGTCTGAAATTCCAAGAATGGAGTATCTGAGACAATGAGCAGAGCGTGGGAGAGGAGCAGATATAATTTCTGAAACAGAAAGTAAGGGAAATCTATAAATGCAGATATTTTATAGGTCTGGTTGTGGAAAGATGAAAGTATTCCTGTGGTATTGCTTCCTTTATTGTAAGAAAAGTATAAGACAAAATCAACAGCTGATTTGGCTGATCCATAACAAGATATGTTTTTCCATTTGTTTACATCATCTGCAATTTCCTTCCTCAGTGATTCATAGTTCTCTTTGTAGAGATCTTTGACCTCCTTGGTTAAATATATATTTTAATTTATTTGTAGCTATTGTGAAAAGTATTGAGTCTTTGATTCTCAGCTTGACTATTGTTGGTATGTTGGAATGCTACAGATTTGTGTACATTGGTTTTTGTAACCTGAGACTTTGCTAAGTTTATTTATCAATTCCAGGAGTCAACTGGCAGAATCTTTGGGTTTTCTGACAGAAGATCATATTATCAGCAAAGAGCCATAGTGTGACCTCCTCTTTCCCCATTTGGATACCTTTAATTTCCTTCTCTTGCCCGATTACTCTGGCTAGGACTTCCAGCACCAGGTTGAATAGAAGTGGTGACAGTGGGTATCCTTGTCTTATTCCAGTTGTAAGTGGAAATGCTTTCAACTTTTCCCCATTCAGTATGATGTTGGCTGTGGATTTCTCATATAAGGCTTTTACAGTTTTGAGATATATTCCATCTATAACTATTTTGTTAAAAGTTTTTATCATAAAAGGGTGCTGAATTTTGTCAAATGCTTTTTCTGCATCTATTGAGATGATCATATGATCTTTGTCTTAGCTTCTATTAAAATGTCCATACTACCCAAATTGATTTACAGATTCAATACAATGCCATCAAAATGCCATCATTTTTCACCAATCCAGAAAAAATAATTCTACACTTCATTTAGAATCAGAAAAGAGCCTGAATAGCCAAAGCAACCTTAAGCAAAAAGGAACAAATCTGGAGGCATCACTTTACCAAACTTTAAGTTATACTACAAAGCTATAGTAATCAAAATAGCATGGTATTGGCACAAAAATAGAGACGTAGGCCAATGGAACAGAACAGAGAATCAGATATAAAACCATACACATACTGCCATCTGATCTTTGACAAAACGGACGATATACACTGGGGAAAAGAATCCCTATTCGATAAATGGTGTAGGGAAAATTGGATAGCCACATGTATAAGATGAAACAGGATCCATATCTTTCACCACTCACTAAAATTAATTCATGATGGATACTGGAATTAAACCTAAGACATGAAACCATAAGAATTCTAGAAGAAAATGTTGGAAAAACTCTTCTAGATATTGGCCTAGGCAAGGAATTTATGAAGAAGACGCCAAGGCTAATCACAGCAACAATAAAAATAAATAAATGGGACCCGATTAAATTGCAAAGCTTCTGCAGAGCCAAGGAAGCAATCAACAGAGCAAATGGACAACCTACAGAGTGGGAGAAAATATGCTCATGCTATACATCCGATAAAGGGCTAATAATCAGAATCTACGACGAACTGAAGCAAATCAGCAAGAAAAAAACCAAACAACCCCATTAAAAAGTGGGCAAAAGACATGAGCAGAAACTTTTCAAAAGAAGATAGGCTAATGGCCAATAAACATATGAAAAAATGCTCAATGTCACTAATCATCAGGGAAATGCAAATCAAAACCACAATGAGATATCATCCAACCCCAGTGAAAATGGCTTTTATCAAAAAGTCCCAAAACAATAGATGCTGGCAAAGATGTGGAGAGAAAGGAACACTTATACATTGTTGGTGGGACTGCAAACTAGCACAACCTCTATGGAAAATAGTATGGCGATTCCTCAAAGAATTAAAAGTATACCTACCATTTGATCTAGCAATCCCACTACTGGGGATTTACCCAAAGGGAAAAAAGTCATTTTATCAAAAAGACACTTGCACTGGAATGTTTATTGCAGCACAACTCACAATCGTAAAGATGTGGCATCAATTCAAGTGCCCATCAATTCACGAGCAGATTAATAAAATGTGGCATTTGTGTACCATTGAGTACTACTCAGTCATTAAAAAAATGAATTAATACCTTTTAGAACAATCTGGATGAAACTGGAGATGATTTTCCTAAGTGAAGTATTGCAAGAATGGAAGAACAAACACCACATGTACTCACTATTAAATTGAAACTGACCGAATAGCACTCATGTGCACAGATGGAAGTAAAACACAAGAGAAATCAAGCAGGTAGGAGGGAGGAGGTGGGAATGGGTGAAACTATACCTAACAGGTACAATGTACCCTATCTCAGTGATGGACACACACAGCCGAGAGTGGAGGTTATGTGCTTGTGGAGGGGGTGGCAATATTGATGGTTTGAGGATGGAGGCGCAAGTGTGAGATAATCTTTTTAAAGAGTGGGAGATTTATTACACTAGGGTATAATAGCAGGAGCTACAGGCTGTGTTTAGGCCCTTAAGACTTATGGCCATGAATTAAATGGGAGAGAAGTCAAAATATTGCGTACTTTTCTCAGGCTGCCTTCCGCAGCTCAGGTGCAGGTGAGAACTAATTGAGCAGTTGACTTTAGTGCCCGTGGGGATTCAGCCAGATATTATACTGGAGGAAGAGTGAGTTAAGGAGTTTAGAATGCATGACCATAGAACCCATTCTGGATAAGGACAGAAATGCAGACATGAGGGGGGTAGAACATGGAAAAAAAGACTGAAGTCTCCATGATTTTTTCAAAAATTACTGAAGCAAAGATGTTAGAGCAGATAAGATGAAAGGATAGGAAAAGTAATCAGAGAATGGAATTGAAATTGATATTCTGGAAGTCTTGTAGATAATGGTGAGATTAAGTTCAAGAATGCCCTTGGGAATAGATCTCTGAAGTTTTCTTGATTTCCACTCCCAAACTTCTCCCTTCCCTGTCTTGCCTTAGGGCCATTGTACTTGGTTCCTTCTGGTCATTCAAGTCTCAGCTCAAATGACAAAATAAGCAGCCTCTCCCCAACCCCAGCGCCCCTGTCACTGTCCACAAGACCTTTAAAAATGTTTTTTCATTCCTCCTCTCACAATCCACACTATTTTAGTGACTTGTTTATTTCTTGTCTAAACCTCTGACTAAAATATAAACTTAATAAAGAAAGACATACTGCCTTTCTAGTTTGCCATGGTATTCTCAGTAGCTGGAAGTGCCTTGTTCATACTAGAGAGTCCGTAAATATTTGCTGTGTGAAAGAGTAGAAAGATCAGGCATGACCTCAGGAGAAAATGTGCCCTATCTCCAACCCTAAATACTGCAATCACACTTAAAATGTCATATGTTCCAATCAGAGCCTCTATTTCTGTTAAAATACAACTGCCATGTGACACCCCAAGATAAATACATCACCTATCCACTGCAGTATTCCAGTCCAGCAGGTATGACCTGAGTCTAATCATAAGAAAAAATCAGGCAAACACACAATGAGGAATTTCTATTTTAAATAATGAGGAGACTTCTTCAAAAATGTTAATGTGAAGCACGAAGAAAGGCTGAGGAACTGTTCCAAGTTAAAGGAGGCTAAAGACACATAACCAGTAAGTCCAGTACCTGACCCTGCACTGGAGCCTCCATTGAAAGGGGAGGAAATGATCTAACGGACCTTATATCTGGGCAGTAAATCAGATTAAAATATGATATCAATGTAAATTGATCAAGTTGATACCTGTACTGTGAATATGTAAGAAAATATCCCTGCTGTCAGGAAATACACACCAAAGTATTTGGGGATAAAGGTCCATGAAGTATATAACTTACCCTCAAATAGTTAAAAAAAAAAATTCCATGTAAATAGATAGATGTGGTTATAGATATATAGGTACAGACAGCACAAATGACATAGCAAATGGGATAAATATTAACAATAGGTAAATTTAGATAAAGGGTATATGAGTATTTGTACTATTTTTATTTTAATAACTTTTTATAAGTTTGATATTTTTAAATAAAAGTTAATTAAAAATTAGAACTGCC
>RJWJ010032592.1:0-18784 GCA_004363605.1 Indri indri
GCCCCACCCTGACCATGAGAGTCATGATTTTACCTGTTTTGGGAAATTATCTCTGAACAGCAGATAAGCTAGCTGGAGACATGCATTTTTGATGGAACTTATTAAATGACTCCATTTGAGAAATGAAAGGCAGAATCAGCTGGATACAGGCTTATTAACAGGGGAGAATGTACACTAGGATCTTGTTTAGGGCCCTAACACTGGCTTCCTGCCTAGGAAGGGAGAAGCTGTGAAGGCAAGCTATTTGGGGTAAGATGGGGAGCTTAATGGTAAATGTTGGCTTGGAAGTAACAACGGGACATTGAAGGCAAAAAGTCCAGCAGGAGCTTGAGATGAAGACACAGACATTCACTGGGTGAGTTCACATGGAGACTAAAGCAACACCATCTAGGATATCAATCCATGGTGTTGACTTCTGATTAACCCCAGTTCCAGGAATGCCTCTAAGATTTCTATTTTCAAGTATTTACTGTAAATCCTGCCCTTAGGTCAAACAACCTTGATGTTATAGGAAAAATGCATCCTTACCATAAATCTTGCCAATAGGCAAATTCCCTTTGGTATCTAAGTGCTGGGCAGGGGGGGGGGGTAACAGTTCGGGCATCTATCATCTCACATAGCTTCTGTTCTTAAGTCCCTGTTAAATGTTACTTTCTGAGAAACTACATTTGTCAGCCTCTTTCTTCGGCCTGTCAGTTCCTCAGCCTTTGGGGGTAGGTTTGCATAGACCTGCTCACTTTAGACAGTTCAGCAGCTAGGAGACTGGATGGTTTCCCTAAAGGAGCCATCACAGAGCAAGAAGAGGGAGAGAAAGGACAGGCTGTGGAAGACACCCTCTGTCAGGAGATGGAAAAATCCAAGAAAGGGGCAGAGTGGGGAGTCTCATAACTGGATAATGTGCCGGAGTTTGCAACTCTCCCAACAAATCAGGTCCCAGGCAGGAAAATCACAAGAGATTGGAAATAAAGGAGATAGAGACAAAGTATAGATTAAAGTGATTAGGAAATCAGGGGTCCTCCAGCATTCCCAGGAGCCAGGAGGCTCATGGAGTGGAGTCCTGCATCAGTATTTATTCTTCCAGCAAACAATTATTATCAGTCACTGATTTACATGTACATATCATGAGTTTAAGTTTCAAGTTCTCCCAAAGTAACAATAAACTAGCTAAGTGTATACAAGTTAAAGATAAAATCATGAGTCAGCAGTAAAGCTATAATCTAAATGGGAACAAAGAGACCAGTACTTCTTTCTGTTTTATCTAGTTCCTCATTTACTGAGACACAAACTCAGGAGAGAGACAGGAACATTGCCTCAGGCTTAGAATAGCAAACTGCTCTTCTCTGCTGGCCTTACATCCTTTGATCATTCTCTCTGCCTCCAGATTACAAGCCCAGTGCCATTTGCAGACATCCAGGCTGTGGGCAGGGTCTGTTTGCAGACATCCCTGATCTGTGGAATGTCCCCCTCAAGGTTGAGCAGCTTTTGTTCAGCGAACTGACATGTCCACAGTTTGCTCTTTGGCAAAGTCCTGTCCCACTCCTGGGGTTCTCATGTCTTGACCCTAACCCTCAACAATAATGTTAGTCACTCATACTGTCTGAGGATAGTGGTAACCTCCACACTATGGTAGAGTCTGTGAATTGTACCTCTATCCATCTTCCCTTTTTCTCTAGTGATGGAAGCTTTAATGGGGCACATCACCATCTAGCTGAAAACTGTATTTTCCAGCCTCTTTTGCAGCTACAGTGGTTCTGTGATGAGGTTCCAGCTCATGGGAGGGAATGGAAGTAAAGTGTGCATGTGCAACTTCCAGGACACATGGCCCTGCTTCATCCATCCATTCATTTAGTAATATTCATTGAGTGCCCACTAAAAGCCAGGCAATGTTCTAGGCACTTAGGCTATGTCGGTGGATAAAAGAGACAAATATCCTTGCCTCTATGGAGCTTATAGTCTAGTGGAGAGAGACACCCAACAAACATTACAAATAACTAAATTATGTAGCATGTTGGAAGATGATGAGAACGTTGGAAAAAAGTAAAGAGTACTGTTGAGAAAGAGGGTTGAGAGAAAGCACTTGGTGAGGCAGAGTATCTTGCGGTGTTCAGGGCAGTGGTCCAAGTAGACTGCATTGAGATAATGACATTTGAGTAGAGCCTTGAAAGAGGTGAGTGGGTGAGCCTTGCAGGTATCTGGGGAAAGAGACTTCCAGGCCAAGAGAACTGCCAGTGCATAGGCCCCAAGGCAGAAGCATGTTGGTATGTCTGAGGAACAGGGAGGAGGCCAGTGCATCTAAAGTGGAGAGAGTGAGAGGGAGAACAGGAGATAAAACCCCGGATAGATGGGGACAGGGAACGCTGACCCTGTGAGACCTGCAGGCCACTTTAAGGACTTTGCCTTTATTCTGAGTGCAGTTGGAGCCATTGGGGAATTTTGAACAGAGTGGGACAATGATCTGACTCAAAAAGTGTTACTCTGGCCTGTGGGTTGAGAGTAGTGTGCAGAAGACAAGGGTGGAAGCGGAGACCAGTTAGGCTATTACAATAATAAGAGTCGACGGACGCAAGCTAGGGAGTTAGAGTGGAAGTGTTGAGAATTGTCAGATTCTGGATATATTTGTCAGGTAGGACCCTCAGAACTTCTCCACAGACAGTTAAATGTGAGAAAGAAGTCAAAGACAACTCCGAGTTATGGCCCAAGTAACTGTAAGGAAGAAGTTGCCATCGACAAGGATAGGAACTAGGATGTCATCAACTAGGAAGGAGGTGGCAGAGCAGATCTGTAGTTGGAGGACCTGGAGATGGATGTCCATTGCACATCCGAGTGTAGATGTGGATGAAGTAGCTTGATACATCAGTCTGGAGTTCAGGATAAAGTTCCAGGCTAGAGATATAAATCTGGGAGTCATTGGCATGAAGATGGTGCCTAAAGCCATGAGTCCCTGAAAGGAAAGAGTGTAGCTATAGGGGAAAAGAACCCAAAGGACCAAGGACTGAGCTCTAGGGCCCTCCAATGCTAAGATGTTGGAACAAGTAGGAATAACCAGCACAGAGAATGAAAGATAGCAGGCACAGGGGCAGAAGGGAAACCAACAGCATAGTTCCTTGAAAACAGCCTTAAGATTGTTACAAAATGGAAGAACAAGCCTTCCTCTTGCCCTTCTCCCCTTCTCTCTCACTGGAATGCAACGACATGGTGGGAGCTAGAGCAGCGACATTTGAAAGCACCAGATTAAGGACGCTGGGTCACCAATACCATGGGGTTTGTTTGGTTTTTCTCACACAACAGCAAGTCCAGAGGTGTGGTTTTCTAGGTGTTAGTTCAGTTGCTTAGTGGTGCATCTGCTGTCCCTGCTCTTTCCTTGGCCTTTCTTCATGGCGCATTTGGGTTCGGGTGTCATAACCACCCTCAAAGCAGCAGGAAGGGGGAAGGGATGGGACCGGCTACATCTTTCTTTGGTCTGAAGAGCAAAAATTCTTCTATAAGCACCCCCAGCAACTTTCTACTTATTTCTCATTGGCCAGAACTGTGTCACATGGCTATGCCTAGCTGTAAGGGTGGGAAGTATTTCTCTTCCCCAGCTTCTATAACAGAAACCAGCAAGAAGGGAGCGGGATGAGAGTGGATGTTGTATTACCTAACCAGTGGTGTCCACCACCATCTGCCTGATTAGACTAGACATGCTCCTTGAGGGCATGAAACCTAGGTGTGTGTGTACACATATGTATATATAGACAAAATTCTATATATTGTGGCCCTAGTGCCAAGGACCTGTTGGACGGTGGTTTATTGGAATGCAAAATGTTGGGGTGAGAGATCTGTCAAAAATGATTTATAGAAGAAAAGTAGCACTGAAAGTGGCTCTTAGGCAACAGAAGTCAACCTTGGCTGATTCAACAGAGATGTTTACAAAAAGGTGGCTTGAGGGCCAGAGAAAAGACCTGTGACAGAGCCTCCAGAAACAATTTCCTGGACTGCCTCAGGACTGATCTGATGGGAAAGCTTCCCCCCTCCCCTTCAGGCTTCCTTTGCCACGGTTGACACCCCTGACACCTCCACACTATGAATTCCACCTGGTGAATGTCAGGTGCCTCTACTTCCCACCAACCAGCAACTCTGACTCCATGGGAGGCTCCCTCCTCAGTTTGCTCTCTCTAAATGGAAATCTTCTGAGGATGCCACTGATCCCCGGATCTGGGCACATGCCTGCCCTTACCTGCTGTGAAGGTGGGTCTCCTGGCTGCTCCCTAGGGAGGTGGGGGAGACATTCCCTAACCATAAAATGAGTGTGCAAGAGGTTCTGGAACCGAGAAAACATGACAGATGTCCACCACAGTCCTGTAGTCTTGATGAGGAATTTGACAGCTACACAAAGGAGACAAATAGGAAAGTAGTGGAAAGTGACTAGAGGTGCAAATACTTTTTCATGGTTAGAAATTATTTTTAAATGTATTATTTCATATATCAGAAGCATAATTATAATATATATGCTACTTATAAAGCATGCCAATAAATCAGATACCTGTGAACCCAGTACTTAGACTAGAAATTACCAGTTCCATTGAAGTTACTGATGCACTTCTTCCTCATCCTGTTTCTGGGCTTTATCGAAGAGTGTTTATACTGGAGCTAGTTTTCTGTGATTTTGTTCCCTTTATGTTTTATTTCTAAGATTCATACATGTTATTTCACATATGTTTAGTTGGATCATTTTCACTGATGTGTAATATTCCATAGTGAGACTCTAACATTGTATAACTCTAACATAGTATAACTCTTGCAACTTGTTGTCCATTCTCCTGTCACTGGATATTTGGATTGCTTCTAGTTTCTATTACAAACAATGACACTGTGAAAAAAAAAATTTAAACATGTCTCCTTTCCTGATTCCCAAGTTCTAAAATACTTGTAAAAAGAAATGTAGGAATAAAATTGCCGGGAGATAGGATATAAGTACTTATCCTTCTGAGACAATACCAAATTAGTTTCCTTTTTCACCAGCAGTGTGTAAGAGTTCTTATTTTACCATGTTCTTGTCACCACTTGATTTTGCTAGACTTGTTTTTGCCAATCTAGTGGGTGTGAAGTGGTATCTTATCGTGACTTTAGTTGCTGGTGAGGTGAATATCTTCACATAGATTTATTTATAATTCCTGTTTCCTCTTCTGTGAAATTTATGCTAATACCTTTTACCCATTTATCATTTGGTAGTGTGATACTAATTTTATCTGTCAACTTGACTGGGTTCAGGGATGCCCAGATAGCTGATAGAACATTATTTCCGGGTGTGTCTGTAAGGGCATTTCCAGAAGAGATTAGCATTTGAGTAAAGAAGATTCATCCCCACCACTGTGGATGAGCATCCTTCAATCCACTGAGTGCCCGAATAGAACAAAAAGGCGAAGGAAGGGCAAATTCTCTCTCTTTTTGAGCTGGGACATTCATCTTTTCCGGCCCTGATACATCAGTGCTCCTGGTTCTTGGGCCTTCGCACTCAAACTGGAACTGACACCATTGGCTCTCCTGGTTCTCAGGCCTTTGGGCTTGGACTGGGACTGCACCACCAGCTTTCCTGGGTCTCCAACTTGCGGATGGCAGATTGTGAGACTTCTCAGCCTCCATAGTGTCATGAGACAATCCTGTGTGATAAATCTCTTTCTATATATCCATATATATCCCATTGGTTCTGTTTCTCTAGAGAACCCTGGCTTATACAGGTGATTTGTTTCTTTTTTTTTGAGACAGAGTCTCGCTCTCTTGCCTGGGGTGAGTGCCGTGGCGTCAGCCTAGCTCACAGCAACCTCAAACTCCTGGGCTCGAGCAATCCTACTGTCTCAGCCTCCCGAGTAGCTGGGACTACAGGCATGTGCCACCATGCCTGGCTAATTTTTTCTATATATATTTTTAGCTGTCCAATTAATTTTCTTTCTATTTTTGGTAGAGACAGGGTCTCGCTCTTGTTCAGGCTGGTCTCGAACTCCTGAGCTCAGAACGATCCGCCCCCCTCGGCCTCCCAGAGTGCTAGGATTACAGGCGTGAGCCACCGCGCCCAGCCTGTTTCTTTTTTTTTAAAGACTAGTCAAATGCAGCAGTGAGAAGAGGGTAAAGTAGTAGAATAAGGAATTTAATTTGTAACTGACTGCAAATGATCAAGTGAGATAACTCACTACCTTCGAACCAGCCTGTTTTGTCTCTTAAGATTGGTTTATGGTTCTTTATACATGTCGAATATTGTTCTTTTGCCAGGTATATATTTTGTAAATATCTTTTCTAGTTGGCTTATTTTCACTTTCATTTTGAGGAACAGGAGTTCTTAATTTTAATATGGTCAAAAGTATTAATGTTTTACTGTTATGCAGCTTTTTGTGCACTGTTTAAGAAATTTTTTTTGTTTTTTGAGTTTTTTTTGTTGTTGTTTGTTTGGAGATGGGGCTTGCTCTGTTGCCCTATAGGGTGCAGTGGCATCATCATAGCTCACTGAAACCTCACATTCCTGGACTCAAGCGATCCTCCTTCCTCAGCCTCCTGAGTAGCTGGTATTATGCCTGGGTAATTTTTCTATTTTTTGTAGAGATGGGGTCTCGTTCTTGCTCAGGCTGGTCTCAAACTCCTGACCTGAACCAATCCTCCTGCCTTGGCCTCCCAAATTGCTAAGATTACAGGCATGAGCTACCACGCCTGGCTAATTCTTTTTTATTTTGAAAAAATTATTGGTTCACAGAAAGTTGGAAAAAAAGTACAGAAAGTTGCTACTTACCCTGCATTCATTCTCCCCAGTGGTTGCTTCTACACCTTGATATATCAAAACCAAGGAAATGACATTGGTAGAATGTGTGTATGTGTTTATATATAGTTCTAATTTGTTTTATCACATGAGCAGATTTACCTCTATATAACTATAGTACAATATCAAAACCAGAAATTGACATTGGTATATTGTGCTCATATAGTTCTATGTTATCTTACCACATGTGCAGATTTGTGTAACTGCCACTGGCATCAAGATACAGAAGTGTTCCATCACCACAAAGATCTTCCGCCTGCTATCTGAAACTCACACCATCCCTAACCCTCAGCAACCACAAATTTGTTCTCCATCTCTATAATTTTGTCACTTCTAGAATGCTCAGTGAAATTGTATGTGATCTTTTGAGATTGTCTTTGTTCACTCAGTACGTTCTTGAGATTCATCCAAGCTATTGTGTATACCAAGAGTTCACTCCTTTTCATTGCTAAGTAGTATTCCATAGTAGGAATGTACCACAGGTTGTTTGTTTTTCTTCCATTCACCTACTGAAGATCATTTTGGTTGTTTCCAGTTTTTGGCTATTATCAATAAAGTTGCTATGAACATTTGCGTACAAGTTTTTGGGCGGACGTAAGATTTCATTCTTGTTAGATAGATGCCCAGGAGTATAATTGCTGGGTTGTATAAGAGGTATATATTATATTTAGTTTTTTAAAAGAAACTTGTCAAAAGTATTTTCCAGAGGGATTGTACCATTTTACATTCCCTGTGGTTGCCCCTTTTAAGGTAGGGTAGAAATAAAGCCTATTGAAATGCTGCAGGAAGGAGCCGGCCACCAGGAAGGAGCCGGCTACCAGGAAGGCCGGAGAGGCATAAGAGAGTCCAGCCCCAGAGGGAGCAGGAGGCGGAACGTAAGTGAAGGTCCGCCCCTTCGACAGAGCATGCTCGCTGGGAGCAGGAGGAAGAAGGGCAGAGAGCGCTCGGACACCACCGTTGTCAGCTGTATGGGTTTGGAGGCAGGAAGCTGATGGCTTTTCTTGTCTCTACTAAATAGAGAACAGAGGCCACGCCGAGAGTCAAGTGCTCTGAGATCAAAGGGTTCTGTGGTCAAAGTTGGGAAATGCTTCTTGATGCCACATCATAGGTGCTATTAGGACGTTAAACACCTTAGAAAAATCCTAAGGTAAAAAAGAAACTGGTTATATTTTGTGGCTTGAACAAAGGGAATATATGTGTTGAAGGACTTGTTTTTCTGCTCTCCACATATATTTCTAAACCCTTCCCCCAGAGAACAGTTTTCTCTTCACGCCAGTTAGGAAGGCTGTGGACTAGAATGCAGCTGCGATGGACGCTAGCTGACCCTTACCCTCTCCGCTGGAGGCGAAACACCAAATTTAAACATGCGCTGCATCAGAGTATCACGGCCAGACTTTTAGTAAAATCTCCTAATATTTGAAATGTATTCCAATATAATTTAGTTTATGCACTGATTATATTTAAAAATAGATTCACATTTTTTTTCTTTTGTTTTGAGACAGAGTCTCGCACTGTGCCATGGCGTCAGCCTAGCTCACAGCAACCTCAAACTCCTGGGCTCAAGCGATCCTCCTGCCTCAGGCTCCGGAACAGCTGGGACTACAGACCTGCGCCACACGCCTGACTAATCTGGGTTTACATTCTTATGTGCCCGCTTGATTTATTATAAAGGTGGCACTGCAGAGCAGTGGAGGAAGAATAGTCTTTTGAATTAATTGAACTGGGTGAGCTGGATAAACTGTCAGGTGGGGAACTACAAACGCACGCGCGCGCGCGCACACACACACACACACACACACACACACACACACACACACAAATACACTCAGGAATCCACCTTCCTTCTCCTCCTCCCTCCCTGTAATAGACTCTAATTCAGTTTTTAAAAGCTCACCAGGTAATTTTGACCATCCGCCAAGTTTGGAAAGTATTGAACTAATTCCTTGTGTCTCTCCCTGTCTGTTTATCTATCTATCTATCTATCTATCTATCTATCTATCTATCTATCTATCTTGATTTCCTTATTCCAGAAAAGATTTAAAGTGTTGATTAAATACAGTAACTTAGGAAACCAACCATTTAAGAAAATAAATAAAAATATCAATCGTGGTTTAATCTTTATCTTCTTTCTCATAGTTTTGTATTTCCCAAATTTTCTGGATATGTATTATTGTAATGATAATAACTTTTAAAAAGAGTGAAACTTTATAGATAACAATTGAGTACAGTCATTTGTCAGAGTTGCCAGGCCTATGTACTATTTTATTCTTGATAAGTTATCAGTGAACCAAATACGGCAATTTGATTTTTACGACCCTCCATTGCTGCAGAGGACCGGAGAGGAAAACTTTTGTGGCTGTGACCTTACAGATTACTGGCAGGATGTAAGATTCCTAAAGTTCTAACAGGTTCTGTTCTCCAGGGTCCTGCAAAACCCCTCTGAGAAATGACTCCCATTATACTTAGCAATGTTATATAAAATATAAATAGGGCTTTCCTTATTCAACTGGAACTTGAAACTAGAATATAGCGGAACATAGAATGATTCCGAGTTGGAAGAATGGTTCAAGGTCCCTTGGTTCAATGCGCAGTAAGGCAACCCCGAGGACACAATAGTTTATTGCAAGTGGATTGCTTCCCCCTAGTGGTAAAAGGTGGTCATACTACTTCTGTTTTTAGAAGTGTTAACCTCAGAATCGTGGTTTATAAATTATTTTGCAACATGAGTTGCTTTGACTATGATTATTACAACATGTATGTTTGTGATAATATCACATAATATCAATGCTAAAACAATTAGCTAATGATTTTAACAATCAAAGGAAAACAATATCTTAGGCAGTCAAAGTCTTACTTCTGTAATTTCTGACTCATTTATCTGATTTACAATACTTCTACTGTCAAAAATATTAAAGAAATGCATGTATTTGTGTTATAAATCATCCCTTCTCACACTAGATAGCATTATAAGCCAGTATGATTAAGTTTCCAGAAATGGCAAATTGCCACCAAGTAATTATAGCCTTTGGTAAGAAGCTGAACAAAACAAGAAAGGATTCAGACACATTTTACTACCAGATCCAGTATTTGATAAACAGATCATGCCTAGTGTGAACTGAAATAAAATATTAAGCCCCCCAGCTGACTAAATGGACCCCCTCTTGGTGAAAGGGACCCCAGAAATACCCTAAAGATGAGTTGCTGGCCGTGAGAAGGGAGGTCAGACCTGCCTCATCATGCCCAGGCCCCCCGCCCTTCTTGGAGATATCCTTTGTAACTCATTAACAGGCCTAAGGCTATCTGTATAAGACAAGCTTAAACCACACCTGCAGGTCATCAATTTATTTAACAGATCACTTGAGTCTGGGTATATGTTTGGTTTATGTCCAGTGGCTTGTCTCTGATTGACAGACTTCCTTATTTTAACTTAAAACATTCCAAGCCTTTAGACAAAGCTTCATTTCTTTAACCAATCACAAATCAGAGAATCTTTAAATACATCTATAACCTATAACCCCTAGCTTCAAGATGTCTTGCCTTTTCGGACTGTGAAGTGGGGGCTCTGTGGCCATCGAGTGTACTGGAGCAGGTTCCGGAAATTGAAAGAAGAGGCAGGAGGCAGCAGGTACTCTTTATTGTCGGGAAGGTGCCAGGCACAGCAAGAATATGGTGAGCGCGTATATATGGCTCAGACAATAGTGGCAACGTGCCAAGCGAAAGTGGGATCACATGGGTTTACATAGGAGATAACACCTTGGTGACATAAGTGTGCTGACTCATGCCTTACCGGAAGGCCAGCTTGCCGGAAGTCCGGGCCAGAAAACCACTCCGGCAGTCATCATCGTAGTTTGGCCTAAGAAACCTATTGCCTATATAAATGAATTTTCCCTTACAGGGACAAACCAGTGTATGCTATCCATGTTTAGAGTTATGACTTTACGTGTAATTCTTATCACCCCGAAATGTATAAGACCAAACTGTAACCCAACCACAGTGGGACCGCTTGCTCAAGGCTTCTTGGATGTGGCTCTCTGGCCCACGGTCACACATATTCAACTCATAATAAACCTCTTTAAATTATTTTACAGAGTTTGGGTTCTTTTCCACTGACATTAGAAAAAAGTTTGTCATTTTAAGTCAAATTGCTGTTAAGCTCCTCAACTGAGCTCAGTGAAATTTTTAAATCATCCTCTGGTGTCCCAGAAAAACTTATTTATAATTATAATGTTTTTTAAAAAATGCTGCTTTTATACAGTTTTCATAGAGTTTTTGCATATACTGTATTATTTTCATTTGCTCCCTCAACAACTCTCCTTGGTAGAGAGGGAAGGTATTATTATTGTACTTTTTTTATGGTTGAGGAAACTGAGGCTCAGAGAGATCACACAGCAGAACAACCCCAGAAACGGGGCAAGAATCAAGATTGTTTCCCTCTTCATGAAATGCTTTAAACTCTTATATCCAATTTTCAGCTGTGCATTTTTATTTGGATGTCCCACCCACAGGCTCTTAGATCCAACTCATCCCTGGATCCCATTACAGTTAGTGACAGTGCCTTGTACACAGTCACCAAATAAGAAACCTGGGAGGCCTTCTGGATCCTTCTTTCTCTACCCACACTTGCAATCAATAAGTCTTGCTGATTTTCCTGAACCTCCTCCACACCCTGTTACAGGTGCTCCTTAACTTATAATGGGGATATGTCCTGCCAAGCCTATTCTAAGTTGAAAATATGGTAAGTCGAAAATGCATTTAATATCCCAACAAACCCGTTATAAAGTTAAAAAAAATCATAGGTTGAACTATCATATGTCCAGATGCTCCTCAACTTACAACAGGGTTACATCCTAGTAAACCCACTGTAAAGTCAAAAAATTTTAAGTTGAACCATTGTAAGTCTGTCTGTGTACTCTGCATTAGTTTGCTAGGGCTGCCATAGTGAAGTACCACAGACTGGAGCTTCAACGACATTAATTTATTTTCTCACAGTTCTCGGGTTTGGAAGTCCAAGATCAAGGTGTCGGTAGTGTTGGTTTCTTCTGAGGCCTCTCTCCTGGGCTTGCAGATGGCCGTCTTCTCCCTGTGTCCTCACATGGGTCTTCTCTCTGTACCTCTTTGCCCTAATTTCCTCTTCTTATACAGACACAGCCATACTGGATAAGGGCCCAACCTAACGACCTCATTTTAACTTTACCTCTTTAAAGGCCCTATCTCCAAATATCCCATTCTGAGAGACTGGGGTCAGGACTTCAGTCAGCCGGTGACAACCCTGGTACATTTCTGAGCTGGTTGTGGGCTCCGCCCTACTGCGCAACAACTTAACTGCATCCTCCGCTCCCGTTCGCCATCCACAGTGCTGGAGGGACCCTTCCAATGTGCAAGTTCCCCTGCTGCTAACCCTTCAGGGAAGCCCGAGTTCTTTCACAGGGCAGGGGAAGCCCTCTGGGAGCCGGCCCCTGCCTGTCTCACCCACCTCGTTTCCCTCCGTACTCAGGCCCCCAGACCCGGGTGCCCTGCGCGCATGCGCGGATCTGGGGCTGCTGCACATGGGTGGATCCCAGTGGCACTTACAGCGGGCGTTGTGGCAAGGAAATGCTGATCGCTGTCTCCTGGACCTCAGGAGGTGTCAGCTGCCCTAGACCAGGTGGCCTGTATGAGCCCACCTCCTTTGGGACAGGTGAAGCTTCTTCCCAGTTTTACACAGACAACCCAATGCCTTCCAGTTTATGGCTGGCTCCACGTGTATTGATACGTTTATGTACATTTAAACTTAGATTCAAGCCGGGCGCGGTGGCTCACGCCTGTAATCCTAGCACTCTGGGAGGCCGAGGCGGGTGGATCGTTCTGAGCTCAGGAGTTCGAGACCAGCCTGAGCAAGAGCGAGACCCCGTCTCTACCAAAAATGGAAAGAAATTAATTGGACAGCTAAAAATATATATATAGAGAGAGAAAAAAATCAGCCGGGCATGGTGGCGCATGCCTGTAGTCCCAGCTACTCGGGAGGCTGAGACAGTAGGATTGCTCGAGCCCAGGAGTTTGAGGTTGCTGTGAGCTAGGCTGACGCCACGGCACTTGCCCCAGGCAAGAGAGTGAGACTCTGTCTCAAAAAAAAAAAAAAAAAAGACTTAGATTCATACCTGTGAGTGAGGCTGATTCTAAATTATGAAGATATTAATTTATGGTCTGGCCTCCCCTTTCCCCATTCAAACTGGTCACAGGCCTGACCTTAGGGGAGGTTGTGGCAATGTGGAAACAGAAGCGCTTCTCCCGGGACTTGGCAGTTCTCCAGGTTTCTAGACTGAGATTCACACCCAGCACACCTGATCAAAAGTTCAAAAGGAGAAGCGGCCCTGCTTTCACGTTTTAGCCAACTCCAACCTTATTGTAGCAGATACTTTAATCCCATCTACCCTTTAAAATAATATCACATAAGCACTTCCATACTAGCAAGTTTACTGGAAACTTACCCTGGCCTCAGAGTGTAATTACTGTTAATGATTTTATTTATAAATTCAACCACCTCCTGAGTGAGGCTGTGTCAGGACCAGCTCGGTCCATCCCCCAACCTCATGCTGTAATCACATGCAATGTTTGTGTTTCTAGTTCCCAGTCTCTAAACTGCCCGAACAATGTCATATTCATCTTTATATCCCCGGGACCCAGCACTGTGCCAGACACAGAGTAATGCTTCCGAAATATCTGTTGACAATAAAGTTAAAATAATTGTATCTATGGGAGGACAGGGCAGGGGCAATGAAGTAAATATTTGGAAATATTTTCAGTAAGAAGCTTTTGTTAATGGAGGTGGGGGAGTTAGTAGTTTGTTATGGAGGTCCAGGTGAAACGAGGTTAGCGGTGGGTTGATAATTGTTGAAACTGGATAAAAGGTACCTGGGACTGCAACATTGTAGTCTCTCTGCTTTTGAATATATTTGACATGTTCTCCAACAAAAAGTAAAAAACAAAAATACACTCATATTCGTTTACTATAAATGGATATGAGAAAGAAGTGCGAGTATTATAATGAACCAGGCTGTCATTTCTGCTTGTGAAAGCTTGTTTACTTTGCATTTTGTCACAGTGGCCCTTTGTGAGGAACAATGACAATGACTTCCACCTCTTCTGGGGAGAAGCCCAGATGAGGACGTCAATTGTTGTGGCTTGTTGGCCCTTGAGGTGGAGTCACAGTTTCCCCCAGGATAAAACATTCATTTAGCTGCAAAAGGGAACAGTTGAGAGTAATGAAGTAATTATTGTTACATGTCATCCTTTGGCTCAGATGTTATAAACAGATTCATCTCTGAAGATGGCATGACTAGAAGATTACAGGAACTGATGGCATTGTCTGAAATGACAATTCTGGAAATTTCCACTGCCGGGAGATATCATGGGATTCAATATGGGTATAGATGTTGAAACTTACCAAGAAGAAAACTACATAAAAATAAAAAAATACACTTGATATTTTTATGTCAGGTAAGCAGAATAAAAATAAGTACATGAGTTTGTACTACTTGGGATGAGGGATGCTGTAATGCATACAAACGTTAAAATTTTGGGATATCATGCTACAACATGGATAAAGCTTGAAACCATTAGGCTCAGTGAAAGAAATCAGTCATAAAAGACTACTTATTGTATAATTCCATTTCTACGAAATGTCTAGCATAGGCAAATCCATAGAGACAGAAAGTAGAATAGTGGTTGCCTAGGTCTGGGTGGAGAAGAGAATAGAAAATGACTAGTAATGGACATAGGATTTCTTTTTGGGGTAATGAAAATGTTCTAAAAATGTCATGATACTGCTCGATTCTATAAATATGCTAAAAATCATTGAGTTGTACATTTTAAATGGCTGAAGTTTATGGTGTGGAAATTCTATCTGAATAAAACTGTTAAAAATGTTGGGGCATTGGGATAAGAGGATTCTTTATTTAAAAATTGTCTTATTACACCATGATATAATTTATTCCATCATATTTTCAATAAACAATATAAAACTTATTGTCATTTGTAGTAAAAATCTGGCAAGAATACCAATGATAATGAATGTTTATTTTAAAAAGACCCAGATGATATGTTTCTGATAAATCTCAAAATTGAAGACCTTCAAAATTAGGTGCAATCTGCTAAGTGCTTGACAATTAAACACCTTATATGGAATATGTTTGGTTTTCTAGCAGGTACCGCAGCAGCCTGCTGATGCCAACTTCTCTCTTTCCTCTGTTGCTTTGTCAAGGATGAGGTTGGCAAGAGACCTCCTCCTGCTCGTCGTTCCTCCAGGGTGGGTGAACAGTAGTTCCTAATCTCAAATGGTTAGGATGGTCTCCCCAAATCACCACAACAGCCTAGTCATCGTTTTAATGGTGTTTCCCTTATAGTTTTGTCTGATAGCAAAACACTGTGGAGTTGCCATCATTCTGCTGATATCTGTAATCACATATCCAACCTCTTGAGATTCTATTTTTCATCTATAAAATGGGAACAATGATAGTGTTTGGCTTAAAGAATTCACCCTGCCCAACTTCCATCCAAACCTCCTATAAAACCCACTGCTCTCCCATTCCTGAGGGTGTATTAGCCATGTAGCCTTTGCCAGACCCCCAGGGAGATAAAGGAATGAAATGCAAGAGGGGAACTTACTTCCCTTATCCCCCCTGATAAGGATGAAGCTTATCCCTCCTGGTTGTTTGAAAAGAATTTATTACAGCGGCTGTTCTGGCCCAGTTGCTCACTCCCCCTGGAAAAACCCTCTATAAAACCCAAGGTTCTCCCCTTTTCTCTCATGAACACCTTTTTCGGCCTCCACCCATCTGCACCCAGATGCTCAAAATAAACAGCGTTTTGCTACACATGAGGCTTCATGTGTCTCTCTCTTGGCTCTGGACCTAACAGATAGTGCTTACCTTAAAACTCTACCATCTAATTCCAGGGTAAAATACTGGATGAGCCTAGAATCTTGCCATGCCCCAGGCAAGCAAGTGCTTAAAGAATGGCGTGGGCATGTGGGAAAGAACAGGAGTTATTGTAGGTGGAAGGAATTCTCACTGGCCAAACGTGGGACAATTTGAGCATCAAAATAAATAATAATAGCAATGGATAGTAAACCAAAGAAAATAGGAACCCAATATATATACTGATATGAATATATGAATGAATAGGAAAGAAGGGAAATCTCTTCCATATAGTAGAATGCCAACTAGCAAATATAGATGGAGTAATGGAATTAGAAAATGAATCGTCTGGTAGCCACTATGGTAATAATTGTTTCAGGCAAGAATCATCAATGGTTGCTAAAACCATGGTTTGAATGGTGGGAATTTGATGGGAAGCAAGATATTTACAAAGTTTCAAATATCTCTCAATGAAATATTACTAATTAGAATGGGAAAAGTATTAATAGTAACTATGGTGGAGAAACCCGGGAGTACTAGTTCTTAAAGTAATTAAAGTTAATGTTGCTGCCCAGCCAGTTTCATTTGCCCCACTGCCCAAGAGGAAGCCAATACACTGAGACAGCAGGTATTACAGCAGAGAAAGAGTTTAGCCCTAAGTGGGGAGACAGAAGAAATTTCTCAAATCCACCTCCCTGAGAATTTGGGAGACAGGGTTTTTAAAGACAGTTGGCGCAGGCAATTGGGTCTGCTAATTGGCTGGGTTCACAGCAGAACCATAGGGTTGTAGAAATTGTCTTCTTTGCTGACCAGGTTCTTGGGTGGGGGTCACAAGACCAGTTGAGTCAGTTCCTCGGTATGGGCCACCAGTCTGAGTGGGTCAGCTGTTCCATTGGAATGCAGGACCTGGAAGATATCTTGGAACTTACCCCGAGGTTTCAGAAGGGTGATGTTATCTATGAAGAAAGTTGAGAATCTTTATGACCACCAGCTATGTGGCTCCAGAGTGGCAATTATAGAGAGGTAAACAAGGAGACCGTGGCTAATTATTGCCATTATTATTCGCTAGGCCTGTGCCTTATTTTTACCTAGGCCCTTACCATAGTTCTCACCTTGCACCCAGTTATTGATTTGTGTAAAGGGCGGTTTTATTAACACCATCAGTAATAGGACAAAAAGATATCACGTGCCTTCTGTGGGATGTGCAGTGGTGAGCACAGCATGACTTTGCAGGTATTCTTGCCAAGAATGCACACCTGAATCTAATCCCGAAGAAGCATCAGGCAAACCCAAAATGAAGGGCATCCTATAGAATAAATATTCTGTGTCATTCAAAAATGTCATGGTTATAAATGTTATAAATGACAGAAGAACTGTCCTAGTTTAGAGAAAACTAAAGAGATATGAAGACTAAGTGCAAACTGGACCCTGCATCAGGAGAAAATGTTGAAAAAAAAAACTATAAAGGACATGTGGGGAACCACTGGCAAAATTGGAATAAGATCTGTAGATTAGATAACAGAACTATACCAGTGTTAGTTTCTTGGTTTTGATCATTGTACTGTGGTTACTGTACTTTAGTTTTTTAGAAAATACACACTAAAGTGGGTAAAGTTGGAAGGTGTCTGCAACTTACTCTCAAATGATTCAGCAAAAATGTATGCACACACACACCTGTGTATGCACACAGAGAGAAAGAGAGAGGAGGAGAGAGAATATGATGAAGCAAATGTGGTAAAATGTTAACTTTTGGGGAATCTAGGTAAAGGATATGTAGGAGTTTTTTGTACTCCTTTTGCAACTTTCTGTAATTCTGGAGCTACATCGAAATAAAATATTAAGAACTTGCCATGGAAATTAAATGTGATAATACAGGTAAAGCAGACGGAGTGTTTAACACAGTGCCTGGCACATGGGAACTACTTTCTGCAAGACAGCTAGTATTATACATTTTATCTGCCAATGTACAACTTTCTACTCTGTTCAGTCCATCTTTCTACTGTCTAGGGAACACACTGGGTTTGTCACTCCTTCCACACCCTGCTTGCTTGTATTTCTGTCTTCACCTGGCATGTGCCCTGTAAACCTCCTGGCCAGCGGGGAACATTTTTAGTTGTTTCCTTTCCCAAGACACTTTATTGACTACTACCTATACCCACCTCTCCCTTTTCCTGAACACCTATAAATCAAATTATTGATCTAAAAAGTAAGCATTGGTTTATATTCTGTCATATGTGATTTTTTTTCTATGTAAAAACAAAATAGTGAGATACCATTAACACCTGTTAGAATGGCCCAGATCCAGAACACCGACAACACCAAATGCTGGCGAGGATGTGGAACAACAGGCACTCTCATTCACTGCCGGTGGGAATGCAAAATGGTGCAGCCACTTTGCAAGACAGTTTGGCAGTTTCTTACAAAACTAAACATCCTCTTACCTTATCATCTAGCAAACACACATCTTGACACTTATCCAAAGAAGAAGAAAATGTATGACCACATGAAAACCTGCACATGGATGTTTATAACAACTTTATTCATAATTGCCAAAACTTAGAAACAATCAATATGCCCTTCAGTAGATGAATAGATAAACTGTAGTACATCCAGACAGTGGAATACTATTCAGTGCTAAAAAGAATAAACTATCAAGCCACGAAAAGACATGGAAGAAACGCAAATGCATATTACTAAATGAAAGAAGCCAGTCTGAAAAGGCTACATACTGTAATACATACATATTGTACATACATATTTGTACATATGGCAAAATTCCAACTGTATGACAGTCTGGAAAAGGCAAAAGTTTGTAGACAGGAAAAAGATTAGTGGTTGCCAGGGGTTAGTGGGGAGGGAGGGATGAGTAAGTGGAGTACAGAAGATTTTTAGGGCAGTGAAACAATTCCGTATAATACTGTAATGTGGATATATGTCATTATACATTTGTCCGAACTCATAGAATGTACAATACCACGAGTGAGTCATAATGTAAACTATGGTCTTTGGGTGATAATGATGTGTCAATGTAGGTTCATCAGTTATAACAAATGCACCACTCTGGTGGGGGATGTTAATAATGGGGGGAGGCTGTGCATGTGGGGGG